>JAOSBP010000204.1:27568043-27578817 GCA_027563825.1 Erythroxylum mucronatum
GCATTTGGGAAGAGACTTAAAGCTGCTCCAGAAGTTCTTAGACGATCTGATCTCTCCAAGACCAAAGCCCTAATCCCGATTCTCTTCATAGCCAGAGCAGTTGCTAAACCTGCAATGCCCCCTCCAATTATCACCACTTCTTCTTCCTCAGCCCTCCGCTTCATAGTCTCCATCTCTCTCTCTCTCTCTCTCTCCCTGATCTTGTCTTTGTGTTCGTACAAGGTTGTTTATATCTATGATGTTTTTTGTGGTCTAACTTCAGTTGTTTATTTATGATCAAATGATGCATGCAATGACGTATATACAGAGTAGACATGGAAGTTCTTCCAGTGGTCAAGATGGGCGGCTCGTCCACTGGTCACATGTATTCTCCGCCACCGGATGTTCTAATTGATTAGATTAAATTTCACAATGAAATTTCCATTTCATTAATTTCATATATAGGAATAATTAAGGAAAAAATCAGAAGAACTTGTGCTAATGAAGCTGTAATTTTACTAATTTTTACTGTATAATTTTAAATTAAGTGTTTAAATTTTTTAAATTAAATAATTTAATGTAAAATATGTGACTGATGTTTTAATGCAAAATGTTAATATTTTATTAATATATGTAATAAAATACGTAAAAATTAACCTTTGGAAAGTTCATGTAACTTTCTGCCTTTGTCAATATGATTTTTAAACTTTCCATGACAATGATGTTAATTAGTACTTGTGTATTCAAAATAAAATTATTTATTTGACTTTCAAAGAATTGTACAAAAATATTCAAATATTAATTTTTGCGTCATCAATAAATATTAATGGAAACAACTTTTTAATTAATCATAAAATGTTCTAATTTTTGGGATATTTCAATTTATTGTCTAATTTTTAAAATTTTCAATATAATGACTAGCATTTCAAAACATTAACAACTTAATTCAAAATGTTAATTTGTATTGATGAACATCTGCATGCCATTTGGTAGACAGTAAAAACTACTGTTTTGAGCTGATTGTTAAGGTTCTAAAAGGTTAGTTATTTAATTAAAAATTTTAAAAGTTTGGATTATAAAATGTCAAGCATTTTTTAATATATTATCCCAAAAATTTAATCAAAAATTTTAAAAATTAAAAACTAATATAATTTTTTTCAAAAATTAAAAAACTTTGCAAATTATTATTGTATATAACGTTGAGTGTCAAATTTATTCATATTTCAGGTGATACTACGAGGAGATATTCTATTTGCCAAGGATTTGCCTCTCACGTCAATTTTGTATTCTGAAAGCTTTTTTAAGGTCTCCTTTTTATTAAAATCAGTTAAGGCACAGCATGATTTTCGAGAAGCTTTGCCTTAGCATGCATTGTAATGAATTTAGTACCCGGCCGGTATGTATTGTATTGGCCGAAAACGGTACAAACTGGAATGTTTTGGTATTGAGTTTAAATACCGGCTTATTTTGCCTAGTATTGGTTGGTATCGCCAATATTTAAAATACCAGCTAATTCCAAAAAAATTTGTAAGAGCAAGGGCATTTATGAAAAAAAATAAAAATATTTTAAAAACTATCCCCCAACCCAACTCTGTTACCTTCTTCTTTCTCGATTTATTTTTTTTCTCTCTCACTCTCGCTCTTCATCATCATCATCATCTCTTTTATTATTAATAATATAATATTTAAATTCATATAGTAAGTAATAGTTATATTTTTTCTACAAATAATAATTAAAAATATGTTAAAATGAAAATTAAGAGGCCTCAAATTTTTGTATTTCTTTTTAAAATTGTTAAAATAAGTATAAGAATAAAATTAAATAATTTGAAATAATATTGAAAGAGACTATTCTTACTTGTAGAAAAAATTTGAAGTTTAATTAAAAATCTATTAGTTTGTGAAAGTTGACTGATTAATTAATAAACTGGTCAATTTTGAACAACAAGGATTATTAAAACAAATTAAACTAGAAAGTTGAAAAATAAATCAAAATGTTGGTTAATTTAAGATTTTTACTATTAAATCGACTGAATCGATTCAGTTTTTTAATCATTACTTTACATTTTACTATTACTATAATAGTATTCATTACATCATAATATTACTAAAATAATAATCATTACATCTTGAAAGTAATAACTGAGACAATGAGAGAAGTTTATTTAGACCTTCTGTAAAATATATCGTTAAAATTATAATTTTAACAAATGCATAAAAAAATCATTTTGAAGATCATTAGACTAAATTTATTACTCATATATTAAAACTGCAAAAAACTTAACTTAATGAAGATTTATGGTTCTACCAATACCATTTTCAAAATGTTAAATTGTAACATGATATTATAGATAACAAGACTAAATTAGATGTCTTAAAAATGTTAGAAAGCAATTTGTATCATTTGCCTTTTCCCTTGTAACTTCCGAGTAACTTTTAAGAGTCAATGAATGTAATTTTCTTGAGGGTTATATTCTTTTTTGGGTAAAAAGAAAATATTTTAGGATTTATGTGAATGTTTTATTTTATGTGAATTAATCAGAAACAGTCTTTTTATCAGTTAAGTATAAGATTGTATATTACTAGATTTCCTCAAATCTTGTGTAACATCTCGTCATCCCATGTTAAGGGTTAGAACCCTATAATAGTGTACATGAGAGATTATTGAGAAATTTGGAAGTGCATTTCTTGTTCATGCATTAATTAGCATACATACATGTGAATTTGATAATTGCACATATCACAATGATTATACATGCATTCATTGACATTTTTTTGGGTATAATTGATTTATAAATGTAATTATATTGAGAATTATAGATTATATGTGTTGAAAATTGGGTTGGTGATAATAATTGTTGATCTAGAATTTTTGGTGAAATTCAAGAAATTTCTAAAAATTTGGGTATTTTTAGACTAGAAAAATGCCAAGTGGCAAGATAATTGATAAATGGTAGTAGAAATAAGAGTCAAATAACAGTGAAAATTTTTATAAATGACTTTGGGATTTATTGCCAAATGTCATTGAAAATTAGGAGACAATTAGAGTTGATTGAATTAGTTAAATAAGAGAACTTAGTTTAAACCTATAGAGATTGGACATGTGGCAAGCCACATGTCCAATCTCTATAGGTTTAAACTAAGTAAGTGTCACTTGGCAAGCCATGTCTTTATCCCACGATTCATTAACTTTGAAACACCATTTTAATTGTCTTGAATATTGCTTTCTTCTTCTTCTTCTTCTTCTTCTTCTTCTTCGTGGTTATCTTCTTCTTCTTCTTCCCAAATTTTCTCACCAATCTCCATTCAAGTTGAACCTAGCTCTCTCATCTTTCACTTGCTACTCTCACCTTGTTGCCTTCTTCATTTGCCACAAGAAAACTTAAACCTCCCAACCTCCAAGATGATATACATGAGTTGTATGAGAAGTCAGGGCTTCTTGACGTTTTTGAAGAACTTGGAGTTTTAGCAAGTAAGTAACATGTTAATTATCATGAGTTGTATGAATAAGAAACAAATATGGTGATTAATTGATATTAAATGATCACGAGAATAGTGGTTATTATATATGTGCATGGTGGATGAAGAATGAGAATACTGATGTTTTGATTCTTTGAGTGTATGATGAGTAATAATAAAGAGATAATGTTTTCAATTTTAGTGTGATAGTTTAGAAGTCAAATGAATGTGATAATGGAGTAAGATATGTGTGCAGAAAATATAATGAATGTCTGTTTATGATATGCCCTATTTTTGGTGTTAACGATCAATCATAGAATATGAATTGTTTGGGATTGATATTGAGCTGAAATGGAGGTAGGAATGAAGAGGAAATAGTGAGGACATAAGCTAGAAATGATAGACTAAGCAAAAGAGATGTATTAGGATGAAAATGATGATGAAGTGTGCTGGAATATGTTAAATGTAGTGTTTCCACTGAATATGCATATGTATTTTAGCCATATCTTGATCTATAGACATCTAAATGGGATAATTTTTAATTTGGAATAAATTAGAGACATCTGGCTACAATGTTTATGAATAAATTGAATTTGAATTCTATTTCTGAGGGTTTTGAAATTTGAGTTGAAGTTAAGTACTGGGTGCTATTGTAGTTTAAGAACAGTCGATAGTATTTTGTGTATAACTTGCAGAATACTAAACCAAATTGTATGAACTTCGTGTTGTTAAAAACTTAAGACATATAGAAACAATTGTTTAAAAGAATATATTTCCTAAATACTTCTTTTTCCTTGTCAAAATGGCCATGTAAAATTGACCCAAAAATCTATTTTGAGAAAAGATATCGGGTAGTGTACGATCATGCACAAGTACGATCGTGACAGAGAGGAAGCCTTAGGGGAGTTGCACGATCGTACACAAGCACGATCGTGACAGAGAGGAGCTATCGGGGTGCACGATCGTGACAGAGAGGAATCAACAAGAAGTGGACAATCGTGCACAAGCACGATCGTGACAGTGATGGTGCAATGTTTTTTGACAGTTTTAAACACCCTTCACTCTTTTGACCATAACTTCTTCTTCAGACCTCCGATTGACTTAAATTTGAACCACAAACTCCTCACACATTGTTCTTCCTCTCCACCAAATTTCATGGTTATCTGAATTCATTAGGAAGGGATTGTTAAATGATTGATTGATGATGTTATAAGAATCAAGCGTATTAAGCCATGAACCTTAGTGCATGATTAAGTGATGAACCTCAAATAAGTTTGTATTATTGAGGTGTAAACCTAAGTTCAAATTAGACATATATAAGTTTTGAAGTCTAAATGATTATAAGATGTGAATTAAGGAAATATACTCAGGATTGTCATTGAGCATGCATTGTACATATATACATTTGTGCATAATGAGTACTTACATAATTGTGCAAAGTTGTGATGTGTGTAAATGTATGTTGCATGATATAGAAGAGCAATTGGAGTGATAATATCCAGACGTTACCGGGACTTCGAGGCAATAGCTATCTGGAGCGAATTGTGAGTAACCTAGATGGTCTTACTTGATTAATTGTTTGTTTTAAATTCTGTATTGAACTATTATGTGAATGTGATTGTGTTGATTTCGGACATTGAATGTCTGAGGCATTTGATGCATGAATAATTTATTGAAAGTGCTCATTGTTTGTGAATTTGACGAAATAAGTGATACTCAACATTATTGGTGAATGTCGAACTAAGGTCTGATGATAAATATGAATGTGAATGTGATGCATTTCATTATATGATTGCATGACAACATAAAGGTTGTTGTGATCGGAGTAGCTACAAAAAAAAAAGCTTAAAGCTCAGAATGTGATAAGAGCTTCTGGCTCAGCTATTAATGTACTTGGTATCCACTAAGGGATATGGGACAATATTTGAAACAAGCCCAGTATCCACAAGGGATATGGGCTAGTAAAAAGGCACTCGATCACAACAAAGTAATAATTGGAAGTGAGTCTCATGCGCATTGGATTTATAATTAATATGTATGCTTTAAATGATCAAAATGAACTGTTTGACTAGCTCTAAATGTGAAATGTGAAATAAGTGATCAAAGTGATATGTGATGCTACATGATTATTAGTGAAATGATGTGAATTATGAGATTATATAAATTGTATGTTTTATGTGTTATGAGTGAGCCATCGATGATGGGTAGCTCATTGAGTTCGCAAAACTCATCAAAATTGCAACGTTGACATTTCAGATCCAAGAGAGGATACTAGTGACAGAAAGACTCTAGAAGAAGTATAGTTTTTGTGCTTTTGGATCGAAGAAATGGCTCAAAGGTCGTTCAGCTGAAACTGAAGAATTTAGATAAAATTTTTGTATAGTTCCTCTTTCATGTAGCATGTAGCATATTTTTGTAATAGAGCTGTAGACTCTGATAACTCTTTGATGTTGTATATAAATATGAAGTATGTAATACTACAATGTACTATTGTTTAAGAAATGAAATCAGAAATTGGCTTTTTAAATAGTGTGATAATTATCTTTTAAATGATGATTCCATAATTAAGTAACATAACTGCTCTAGCATGCCACCCTTGTGGGATACGTACTAAAAAATATCCGGTAAGATGTCGGGTATGTGTCCTATAAGAGTGGGGTGCTACATCTTGTATATTAATAAAACTTTCACTGAATTGTTGTTGTTTTTTGTAATTTAAACATCTTATACTTACATGATTGTGTATTGAACAAAAACAAAGTACCGTATCTATTATAAAGAGTCTCTTTATAAAGTAAGGCTAAGATTGTGTATTATTGAACCTCACTAGAACTTTCGTATCAACGAAACTCTTATTGGGTGTATTTTTGGTCTAATTACAATAAAAAGGTTCATATCCTTTTCTTTTAAAGTGAAAAGAAACTCTTTAAACACATTTTACTTATTGAAAAAAATCTAACAATTTAATTAAATATTTTAACACTTAAATACAATTTAAGAATTCTTTAATTAATTATATAATATGCTAAAATTTTTTATTATATTCTTATACATATAAATATCATAAAAATATCATAAATTTTTCTCAAACTTTTTTTTACAGCTCAATTATTTTTTGCTATTTATATCCAAAACTAAACAAATGCTAATTGCTTAAGGCATCATACTATATTCTAATTCTTGAATCGAGAAATGAGATCTTAACTCAACCAATTCTGATTCTACTCTCTTTCGTTCGATTGATCGACTTGATCGTCAAGAACAGTTGGAAGTTTTCCGCTATCATGATGCATAACAGCAATCATTCTGGCAAAAACATACTTGTAGAAGATGGAATCTCTCAAATATTTCATCCACCACCGTTTGCCGCCCTGCTGCACTCTCCCTGAGATATAGGACGCGGTGATGAGTGCAGCGGCGCGCCACCTCCTTTCCCTTGCATACCCATCTAAGGCTTGAACCACATCCTTTGGAACAATTCTACCATTTTTTATTAATGAATTGCCGATGTGCCTACCCAACACAACTGCGTCCTCTAATGCTGAGCAGCCACCTTGAGCTAGGTCAGGAGTCATTGGATGCATGGCGTCTCCTGCCACCGTAACGTTCCCTTTGCTTAGTTTTCCAAAGACTACGTCCCATGGATACCTCAACATCAATGGAGCCCATGTCAATGATGAAACTTCGGCATGCTGGACCACATCCAGATATGTTGAAGGAAAGTTCTTTGCGAACTTCTCAATTACTTCTCTTTGTATTAACTCTGGCTCTCTTGCGAGTGGTTCCCCTTAAATGAAACCAAATACTATGATATCAATTCTCGCTCAAACGGAATCTATATATTGTTATTTCGTAATCTTCTTCCAATAATACTTTGGTTAGCGTGAGTTAATGGGACTACATTTAATCTACAACTTGCTAAACCTGTTGGAGGAGTTTGGCAGCTGAGAAACCAGTAAAGCTCAGTGTCATTAAGTGGAATAACACCAGCCCTTTTGCCTACATCCACAAATTGGTGGATTTCACGTCCGAAGCCATGCCCTTGAGGATAAACTGACAAGCCACGAACTGCAGATCGGCCGGAGTCAACTGGTGTACTAAGTCCTAGCCAATGAGCCACAGCTGAGTGCACCCCATCACAGCCTATCACGATCTGTCATAGCCAAAACTTGAAGGAATTAGCTTCAAGTTCCATTTGCTAATTACGTGACCAACCATCCAAAGCTATAAATGATAATTAAGTTAATTTGAGGAACAAACCTTTGATTTCATGGTAGATCCATCTGCCAAGCGTACAATGACTATGGAATCATCCCCTTGGTCTTGTTTCTCGATGGACACGAGCTTTGAAGAAAAACGAATGGATTCAGGTGGTAGTTCTTCTGCCAGAGCCTCTAGTAGAGTTGTACGATGAACTGGTCGAGGACCATGGAGTTTGTCAGCCCTGATCGAACATCAAAGTGGTTCGTTTAATCGGTCAAAAGAAACAGTTGCTACAGACTGGAATTTAAACAAAAAGTGTGTTATGAATTCAAGGTCCAAACCCTTTGTTTCCATTTATGGCTACTTCTTGAGTAGCTCCAGTTGCCACGTTGGTTACATAACCCCTACCATAAAATAAAAACTTATCATCAGTGGACTATACCTATAAACTGAACCAGTCAACAAGTGAGAGACCTTAGGTGTAGAATAGCAAAAGGGGAAATGGGTTTTGTTTATTTATATAAATTTTATATACTTTCTCCAACAACTTTAGATGGATTGATAGATCTCTTAATATTAAGAGTTGTGATGAGAATAGTAATAGTTCTAAGGTCCTAGGAGAAACATGACTTGATTTGGGTCTAAAATTCGATTGAGTTTGTCTCATATAGCCTAACTCAGAACTCGATCAAAGTTTTGGACAAACCAAAAGTCACCAGAAGCCCGACCCATGCCCGATTCTAATGTTAAAATCAATCCTAGGTGTGAGGGAAGGAGGAATGAAGTGGTCTACTTACTTTGACAAAGGAGCATAAACAGAAGTGAGTTTGTGAGAGACACCAAGAGCATCCAGTGCGATCCAAGCATTTGGGAAGAGACCTAAAGCTGTTCCAGAAGTTCTTAGACGATCTGATCTTTCCAAGACCAAAGCCCTAATCCCAATTCTCTTCATAGCCAGAGCAGTTGCTAACCCTGCAATGCCTCCTCCAATTATCACCACTTCTTCTTCCTCAGCCCTCCTCTTCATTGTCTCCATCTCTCTCTCTCTCTTCCTGATTTTTTCTTTGTGTTCGTACAAGGTTGTTTATATCTACGATGTTTTTTGTGTTCTAACTTCAGCTGTTTATATCAAGTGACGAATGCAATGACATATATATATGATAGACATTGCATGGCGTCTGGCAATTTTCACCTTTCTAGAAGTGCCTTTGACAAGTATCTGTAGACATGGAAGTTCTTCCAGTACGTCAACATGGGCGGCTCGTCCATTGGTCACATGCATTCTCCGCCACCAGATGTTCTAACAGATTAGATTAAATTTCACAATGAAATATCCATTTCATTAATTTCATACATAGGAATACTTAAGGGGAAAAAAATCAGAAGAACTTATGCTAATGAAGCTGTAATTTTACTAATTTTTACTGTATAATTTTAAATTAATGTTTAAAATTTTAAATTAAATAATTTAATTTAAAATATGTGACCATTTTTTAATGCAAAATGTTAATATTTTATTAATATATGTAATAAAATACGTAAAAATTCACCTTTAGAAAGTTCAAGCAACTTTCTGCCTTTGTCAATATGTTTTTTAAACCCTCTGGGCCAAAGATGTTAATTTGTACCTGTGAATTCAAAATAAGATTGTTTTATTTGACTTTCAAAGAATTGTACAAAAAATATTATGTAAATATTATGGTGAATAAGCTTAATGTCTTGAACTCATTGTGATAACCATAATTATATTTCTTTTCAATTTTCAAAAAAACTTGAATTATGATTATATAATTTTTTAACAAATCCTTAAATTATAGAAGAAACTAATATTGTGCACTTTGTATTTAAATAGATAATTTTTTAGCAATTCCTTAACTTATCAATCTTGGAAGAAACCACTATTGTATACTTTACATCTAAATAATATATAACTATGCAATATTTTTATGCAATGAAAATTTTATATGATGCATTTTAAATAATACAAAATATATAATACAACATAAATTAATGAAGAAAATTTAAGGACTACTAATTTATTTAGAAAAAACTGATGATTGGTAACGTTGAATGAATGTATTGTGCACTACAAGGAAAATAGGGGTTGGCGACAGAAAAATAATGGCGGACTAAAAACTGTTGCAAATTGTCGACGGTTTTCATTAGTCCATCGGAAAATTTGTTGGAAAAAATAGTTTAGCGACAGAACAATACCGTCGGCAATTAAGGTGGGAATTGATGGCAGAAAATTGAAGTTTTGGCTTTTCTGACAGAAAATTAGTGACGAAAATTTTTGTCACTAATTTTCAACATTATTAACTTAAAGAAAACGATGTTGTTTAGTTTAACACTAAATGATGTCATTTTATTAACGTTAAAATACATTCGAGACATCCCTCCCCCTAATCGATGGCTCTCCTTCTTTCTTCTTCTCCTCCTTGCTGCGTCTTCTTCTCCTATGCGTTGTCATCAGTTGGTGGTGCGTTGCTGTTGGCATTGTCGTTAGTTGGTGGTGCATCGGAAGTTCTTCAACTTATCCCACCATTGTTGCATTTTCGTGGAGGTATAAAGTTTCACTGTGGTTTGTGTATTTTTGAGTATGTTTGAGTATTTTGTTTTGTATGTTTGAATATATTGTGAATAAATAAGAACATTTAAGGTTAAAATGTTAGTGTTAGAAGGTTCAGTTTTCAAATTTGCTTGTGAAGTAGGGATGATTTGTTGATACATATTAGATGTTTGATGAAATGCCTCTTGTTTGAAAAATTTGTTAATATATGAAGATGAAGTTGATTTGTATCAGAGAATGAGTGAGCCTATTTGATGATTTAGCCTTATTTGATGATTAAGAATAATGTATCAAATAATATTTTTTAGTGTTTAGACTTATTTGATGATTTTATTCTTGCTTTTATAATTTTAGCTATATTAAAGCTTGCTTTAGTTCTTGTTTGTTTACTTGTCTTTATAGCAATGTTACGAATACCGTACCAGGCTCGGTACCGGATTGGACTCTGTAATAGAACTGTACCGGTACCAGATATCGTTTCGGGATATTTTTAAATTTATAAAATAGTCCCTAAATTTTTTAAAAATTGCAAAATAGTCCATATTGATATATTATACAGCTGTA
>JAOSBP010000204.1:27588229-27599331 GCA_027563825.1 Erythroxylum mucronatum
AAATGTCAAAGAGACAGAACATAAATCGGACTAAATTTGCTTAATATGCTAACCCCTAATTTGGGGCGTTACAAAAAGCTTAAAATTCTCCAACGCTATTTAAAGATTCGTAAACTACGCTTTCATTTAAGGTATTTGCATCAACTTCTCCTATTGCATTAAAATAAATTATAAATAAAATATTTTGAATTTCTCAAAGTGAATTTTCAATAATAGCATTATCTAGAAGAAATATACATTGGATTACATAATATGTTTTTGAGAAACAAGCTTTTAAAGTTAAAAGTGAATAAAAACACGATAGACCGAGTTCGTTGCGCATTATTTAAAATTACGTAATCAATGTAACACAAATTGGGCTTGGATCAACTATTGTCCAAATAACTAGAACTAGTTGTTTGGATAGTTGACCCTTACCACTTATAAACCCTTTTAAATTTTCATGTCTAAGCAATATGAGATACTCTAACATAACTCAACGAAATCGTTCTATATCAAAGTATAACCATAGCTTATGGGTACAGATATTAATGTTAATAGTTACATGCGATGGAGTAACAACACTAGATGCATGCCATATATTGGAAGAAGATTCTAATGAATAATCAGGATAAATGGCAACAACCAACTGAAGGAGCCACTCAACAATACCAAGTAAACGCAATTGTGTATGACAACGAGGAGTAGATCAATTGGTCCAGATTCTTTACTTAAGACTCTCCCTATAGGAGGTCTTGAGTTCGAGTCACGTCAAAGGAGGAGAAACAGGCATGCTTCCAGCGGCAGTGTGGGAGTTGGAGCTATTTGGAAACCTGGAGGTTGATGGGAACTTAATGCTAAGCAGGGAGAGGCCAGTGATCAATCATCAGCTAAACCCCTGGGCACAGCTCCTTGATCGGATCAATTACGGACGCCTCGCTTCCAGCGACAGTGTGGGAGTTGGAGGGGTTCCAGATTTACATCCTCTAGACTTTTGGGGTGGGGTCGGAGCTTAGGATTAGTATGGCTAAAAGCCGGGATACCTAATGTAATCAACAACAAAAAACGCAATTGTGTTCGTACATAATTGTCAGTCCAAAACTACGGATTATTGTGGCCCACGTGGGTTATAGTCAAGGTTTTAAAAATTGGACCGAAATGTCGGTCTGATTGGAAAAAGTTTGAATTTGTTGATTTTTATGCATAGAGATTATTAGATAAAACTGAACCGAATTATTGGTTGATTCAAACTTTTTTCGATCAGACCGAACGATCTGGTCCGATTTTTAAAACATTAGTGTGTAGAGTAATAAAATAATTTCTTCATATTTGTTCTTTTAAATCAAAAGAAACTCTTTGAACATCTTTATTATTACTTATAAAAAGAAATCCTAACGATTTAATTAAATATTTTTAACACTTAATTACAATTTAAGAATTCTTTTATTAATTAATAATATACATATAAATATAATAAAAATTTCTCAAACTAATTTTTTTACATATCAATTATTTTATCAATCCAAACCAGACAAGTGCTAATTGCATGAGGCATCATACTATATACTAATTCTTGAACATCAACAGATGATTGTTCTTAACATAATGAATCCCAATTCTACTCTCTTTCGTTCAATTGATCGACTTGATCGTTAGTAACAGTTGGAAGTTTTCCGCAATCATGATGCATAACAGCAACCATTCTAGCATAAACATACTTGTAGAAGATGAAATCTCTCAGATATTTCATCCACCACCGTTCGTCGCCTTGCTGCACTCTCCCTGAGATATAGGACGCAGTGATGAGTGCGGCGGCTCGCCACCTCCTTTCTCTTGCATATCCATCTAAGGCTTGAACGACATCCTTTGGAACAAGTCTACCATTTTTTATCAATGAATTGCCAATGTGCCTACCCAACACTACTGCGTCCTCTAATGCTGAACAACCACCTTGACCTAGGTCAGGAGTCATGGGATGCATAGCGTCTCCGGCCACCGTAACGTTCCCTTTGCTTAGAGTTCCAAACGTTACGTCCCATGGATACCTCAACATCAGTGGAGCCCATGTCAGTGATGAAACTTCGGCGTGCTGGACCACATCCAGATATGTTGAAGGAAAGTTCTTTGCGAACTTCTCAGTTACTTCTCTTTGTATTAACTCTGGCTCTCTTGCAAGTGGTTCCCCTAAAATGAAACGGAAGCAATATAATGTTATTTCGTTATCTTCTTTCAATATTATTTTGGTTTGTGTCAATTAATGCGAATGGAATCACCTGTTCCATAATGGGACTAACATTTAATGTACAACTTGCTAACCTTTTGGAGGAGCTTGGCAGACGAAAAACCAGTAAAGCTCAGTGTCACTAAGTGGAGCAAAACCCGCCCTTTTGCCTCCATCTACAAATTGGCGGAATTCACTTCCAAATCCATGCCCTTGAGGATAAACTGACAAACCACGAACTGCAGATCGGCCGGAGCCAACTGGTGTACTAAGTCCTAGCCAATGGGCAACAGCTGAGTGCACCCCATCGCAGCCTATCAAGATCTGCCATGGCCAAAACATGAAGGAAAGCTTGAAGTTCCATTTGCTAATTACGTGACCAACCATCCAAAGCTATAACTGATAAGTTAATTTGAGGAACAAACCTTTGATTTGATGGTAGATCCATCTTCCAAGCGTACAATGACAATGGAATCGTCCCCTTTGTCTTGTTTCTCGATGGACAAGAGCTTTGAAGAAAAACGAATGGAGTCAGGCGGTAGTTCTTGTGCCAGAGCCTCTAGTAGAGTTGTACGATGAACTGCTCGTAGATCATGGAGGTTGTCAGCCCTGATCGAAAATGAAAGTGTTAGGTTTAATTACTCAAAAGCAACAGAATTTAAGCGAAAAGTGTTATGAATTCAAGGTCCAAACCCTTTGTTTCCCTTCATGGTTACTTCTTGAATAGCTCCAGTTGCCATGTTGGTTACATAACCCCTACCATAAAATAAAAAATTATCATCAGTGGACTATACTATAAACCGAACCAGTCAAATATTATATATTTTGTGCAATTTCTTGTACCAAAAGGTCGATCCCAACCCCAAGGGCCCCCAGATATTTTGTGCAATTTCTTACACAAGTGAAAGAGGCTTTAGGTATAGAATCGCAAAACGGCAAATGGGTTTTGTTTATTTAATTATATCAAAACTAAATAAATAAACCAAAATTCATCGGAAAACCGACCCATGCCCGATTTTGATCTTATAATCAATCCTAGGTTTGAGGGAAGGAATGAAGTAGTCTGCTTACTTAGACAGAGGAGCATAAACAGAAGTGAGTTTGTGAGAGACACCGAGCGCATCGAGTGCGATCCAAGCATTTGGGTAGAGACCTAAAGCTGCTCCCGAAGTTCTTAGGCAATCTGATCTCTCCAAGACCAAAGCTCTTATCCCAATTCTCTTCATAGCCAGAGCAGTTGCCATACCTGCGATGCCTCCTCCAACTATCACCACTTCTTCTTCCTCAACCCTCCGCTTCATAGTCTCCATCTCGTCTGTGTTCGTGCAAGGTTGTTTATATCTATGATCTTGCCTCTGTTCTTAGAAGGTTGTTTATATCTATGATTTTCGTGTTCTAACTTCAGCTGTTTATATATGATCAAGTAGATGCATGTAATGACATATATATAACATAAACATTGCCCGGCGTCTAGCATTTTTGACCTACCTAGAAGTGAAAGACTAGACACGGACTAGTGGTCAACATGGGCGGCTCGTCCACTTGCATTCTCCACCACCAGATGTTCTAATAGATTAGATTAAATTTCACAATGAAATATCCATTTCATTAATTTCATATATAGGAATAATTAAGGAAAAAAACAGAAGAAACTATGCTAATGAAGCTGTATTTTTACTGTATAATTTTTAAATTAAGTGTTTAAATTTTTAAAATTAAATAATTTAATTTAAAATATGTGACTGATATTTTAATGCAAAATGTTAATATTTTATTAATATATGTAATAAAATACGTAAAAATTAACCTTTAGAAAGTTCAAGTAACTTTCTGCCTTTCATATTTTAGGTGATACTACAAGGAGATATTCTATTTGCCAAGGATTTGCCTTTCATGTCAATTTTGGTATTGTGGAAATGATTTTCGAGAAGCTTTGCCTTAGCATGCATTGTAATGAATTTAGAACCCGGCCGCTATATATTGTACTGGCCAAAAAATGGTACAAAATAGGATATTTTAGTATTGAGTTCAAATGCCAGTTTATTTTGCCTAGGACCGGCCAATATCGTTATTATTTAAAATACCGATTAGTATTGAAAATTTTTTAAAGACCAGGAGCATTTATGAAATAAATGAAAATATTTTAAAAACTCCTCCCAACCCAACTCTGCTACCTTTTTCTTCCTCTCTTTATTTTTTTCCTCTCACTCTCACTCTCTCTTTTTCACCAACATCATCTCTTTTTATTATTAATAATATAATATTTAAATTCATATATTAAGTAATAGTTATATTTATTCTGCAAGTGATAATTAAAAATATGTTAAAATGAAAATTAAGAGGCCCCAAATTTTTGTCTCTTTTTAAAATTGTTAATATAAATATAACAATATTTTATTATTAATAGCAATTACATATTAATATTAAAATATATTTTTATTATTAAATATTAAATATTAAGATAGAAATTATATTTTATTATTGATAATAATTATTTTTTAATTTGATATTTTGATGCAATTATTATTTATTATATGATAAAATTATAATATTTTAAATACCTTGTATTGTTCTTAATTTTATATTTCCACGGTGATAAGATAATATTTTTCATATTGATTGTGGTTATTATTTATATGTGGAATATGTGAAAATAATATTAAGAAAAATAAATAAATTGTTGTTATTTTAAATTTCTATTATGATGATATTTTGAGACAAGATTGGTTTAAATTATATAGTACGATATTGAAGGATTATTTTGCAAATTTTAAAAAAAATTAGGTACTATTTTATAAATTTAAAAAATTGTCCGAAATGGTACCCGGTATTAATCAGTACCGGTACAATACTGTACCAGAATCCAATCCAGTTCCAAATCTGATACGTTATTCGTAACATTGTTAGTATGAGAAAAAAGTCAAGGTTGAAAAAATACTTTAACAATAAATTAGAATTAACATATCAAATTACATTATTGTTAAATTTCAAATTGAAGACAATATGATATAATTAAGGGTTAATTATAAAAATTATATATTTTATTTATTTTTGTAATATAAATCTGAATTAAAAAATGATGGTAAAGTATTTGAACTTTCATTTTTTAAAATTAACGCGACATTAAATTTTCGGTCCATATAATTAACGTGATAAATCACATCAATTACTATTTTTGTTACGTACATATTGCATATTTTATTTTTACCATGTATGAATTTTTGTTAGGTATCTAAATCAACAAAAATAATTTCCTACTCTTGAAAACTTTAATTTTGTAGAAATAGTGAGTATGGTCGAAATCTATAGAGACTGGTTATATAATCTAAAATTTTAGAACAATAAATAAAAAGGGGGTTTTGTTATTGAAGGATTTAATGATAGAAAATAAGACAACTGCAAAAATTATAATACGAAGAAAATGATAAGAAAAATTCCAACCAACATATATTTCAGTCTTAATTCCATTTAATTGACCATCGAAAGAAAATATAAATGTCCTTCCCAAATGAAATGGCTATGAGTATTAATAAGTTCTCGTAGTCTTTCTTTTCTTAATTGTAATTTGGACGGGAATTGCTCTACAAATAAATCTTTGTCAATCAATCCTACATCAACTTCTCGGATTTAGATTGTAAACAACTTTAAAAATTAGAAGAGCCACTATTTTTACCCAATAATACTCGAATCGGATTATTTAAGATGGATTGAATATTTTACAAATGCAATTCCAATGATTTAATTTCAACAAATGAATTAGATTTCTACTTTATTGAATCTAATAAGCATGATTGAGTTTAAAGATCAAAATAGAAGCACTTAATTGATAGAAATAAGACATCACTATTTAAATCAAATAAAATATCGAAAATATTCAAACATTGAAGAAGAGAAAAACAATTGAAAAATAATTTTCACAATTTTATTGAATCAAATATTGATAATTTTAACTAAGAACAAAGATTTTAACCACTCATGACTTGAAACAAAAACAATAAAATAAAGAGTGGATTATGAAAATTACGAAAAGCTAAAAGATGCCTAAACTAATGAAAGGTACTTCTGTTTATAGGAAAAGATGAGGGTAAAACACTAGGGTAAAATGGGAAACAAATTCCATTAAAATAAATCTAAATACAAGAAAATCTCATCAAAATAAGAAAATAAATCTTTCTTGGGTAGATTTTTAGGTGAAAAGAAGAGAGTTTGAATGGTAAAAGGAGTTAACTTTTCATTGAGTATAATCAGATATATATATACAGAGAGTACAAGTAGAGATAAGATTTACAAGATTTACGAATATTTAAGTTAAAAATAGAAGCAGTATCGTAACAGATATTTAGCAGCAATCAAGTGTTTAAAAATAGAAGTAATATTGTAACAGATATTTGGCAGCAATCAAGTGCATGAGGGAAGGTAGCAAAATCGAGCTGACTAAGTCTTTTCCTTAACATTAGGGTTATCATAGCTCCTAGTGCAAAAGTAGAATCATTTACGTTAAAGGCCTCTTTTAGTAGATGACTTAAAAGTCATATATTAGCATTTTGAAAGTACTTAATTGTTTGATCTTTTATTTGGTTAACAGTCGATGGGTTGATTTATTCAACTTAACCAGCTGAAAATTAAAAAATTTCATAAAGGAGTACTTTTATCAAAAAGCTCTAAAAAGGAGTACTTTTACCCAACTAGTTAATTAAATTTGTTAGCCTTATGATTGTGTCCTCACCAAAGAGAGGGTAACAAGATTGGAAAGACTTGATAAACCAAAAGGAATGTTCCCTGAAGAGAATTGTCTTCCAAAACTAATGCCTTGAGATGGGCCAACTTTGAGAAGCTTTTAGGAATTGGACCCGTAATATGCGTCCAGTAATGTGCAATGTCTCCAAGAAAGACAAGCTGCCTAGAGAAGGTGACAACGCGTCAATCATGTAATAGTTTTCGTCTCTTACATCTCTTTACCAATAAATATCAGAGCATTCAATGTTTATTATTTAAAAAATATATTGACATATATTATTTTATATTTTTTAAATGTATGCAATAATTACAAATTATATAATTTAAATACATTACTTAATAAACAAGAAATTTGTGTTAGTATTAATAAATTCACTTTTTTATTTAATGACATTATTAACTATCATGATTGAAAATCTAAATTTTTACAAGAATTTTCAATGAAATATTAAAATATAATATTTATGTTCTTATAAATTTTTTAACTTATGCACTCATAAGTCATTTTATACATAAACAGTTAATATTAAATAATTAATTTGACCAAATATTTTTAATAAACAACTGATATTATTCGCCAATAAAATCATATGATATAATCAACTGTCAATTATCCGTTGATAGAGTCAACTAATTGCTAATACAATTAGCTAATTATCAAACAAGTCCAAAGTATGAAGATCTTCCTCTGTATTCAAACTCCCCAATAGTTACCATTTTGAGAATAACCACCCATTTGCTGTTGAGGAGTTGATCCGTGAAGTGGAGATATCTCATTGGGGATTTGGCTTGGTATCAATTTCCTTGATTTTGGCAAATGTTATTCCATATGCTCAGTTGAATCTTCAATTTCCTTGATCTTGACTAAATCCTTGATTTTTGCACCTAAAAGATAATTATGAAATTAATATCTCAAATTAAGTACAAGATTAGTATAAAATGGGAAAGATTTTTTTTGTCCAAATAATGAAATTATAGCTTTATCAATTTTAATTTAACTCTCCAATTTTTAAGAATAATATAATTTAACTTAAAATATATGATCTCTGTAATTCAGTTTTTAAATTTTTTTTGTAATGAACACATTGGTATTTATGTATTCAACATATAATTACTTTTTTATATTAAAAATATATATGAGAAAGAAAATATTAACAATTCTATTAAATATCAGTCTTTACATTATTTTATTAATTATACTAATAAAATTTTAGTAGAGATAATTTTTAAATTGATTTATCCTATTTTTGTAAATTTAAATAATTAATTCAATTTTTTAAAAGATAGAACACCAATATAAAATATTGTACAAAAATAAGAAGTTTGTAGTTTATTGTGTGTGTGTGCATATATATATATATATATATATATATATATATATGGGCGAATATGAAATTTATTCATACTTTTTAACTATTAATAATGTTATTTCCAATAGATTTACTTTTTTTTAAAAAAAGAAAAAGGTTCTAACATAACAATAGAAAAATTAATAAACACTTTCTAAGAGATGCCACAAGGAGAAATTCCATTCGTCGAGGATTTGCCTTTCATGTTCAATTTTCGAGAAGCTTTGACTTAATAACAGTGAAAAGTCAAGGTTGAAAAACTAATCCAATTTCAAGTGAAATTTGACCACAGGCAATAACTGAGAATTAAAATATCCAGGAGACAATCTGATATAATTAATTATTAGAAACTTACAAGTTAGTAGTTAGTTTCTGACTTTTAGTATATGATGAGGGGTTGGTACTTTCAAGTGTGAATTAAGAGGTTAAGACTTTAATGTCTCCCTTACAATAAGGTCAGATTGGAATATACTTTTAGTGCTATTGTTTCTTAATTCTTAGTGTCTTGGAGACCAAGAAAAATAAAATATCCAGTTCTCCATACCTTTGTCGTTTTTGGATTGAAAAAATCTAGGGATGACAATTTTTGGCTTATAAGTTTAAATTTAGTTGTTTTCAATGGGTCGGTCCATGAAAATTTGAGGTCTATTTATTCTAAACAACATAATATCATTTTATTTAGAAGAGTTGTGTCTCGGGTAGGCTTGGGTCTGAGCAACTCATACCTTGATCTAATTAAAAATGAATTATTTTATATTTTAAATTTTAAAAAATCATTTTAAAAAACTTGGAGGGGGCTGGCCCCTAAAAAAACCCTACATTTGAGCTAAGGAATGTTTTCTTTGAGGCTAAAGGTGTAATTTACATCTCATCATTTCACAAAAAAATAGTTAAAGTCATTATTATTATTATTTTTAGTATCATTTTACATAAATGTCTTAAAAATTAGATCTCGGAAAAGTTTAAGGTTTAAAATATTTAATCAGTATTATTCTATTATAAAATCAGTATTAGATTGAATAAAATTAAAGAATTTGAAATAATATTAAAGGAGACTATTCTTACTCGTAGAAAAATTTGATGTTTAATTAAAAATCTATTAGTTTATAAAAGTTGGCTAATTAATTAATAAACTAATCGATTTTTAATAACAAAGATTATTAAAGCAAATTAAACCAGAAAGTTGAAAATTAAATCGAAATATTGGTTAGTTTAAAGTTTTTACGATTAAATCAACTTAATCGATTCAGTTTTTTTATCGTTACTTTACATTTTAATATAACTAGAATAGTATTCATTACATCATAATATTAGTAAAATAATAATCATTACATCTTGAAAGTAATAGCTGAGATAAAGAGAGAAGTTTATTTAGACAAATTGGGAAATATATCATGAAAACTATAATTTTAACAAATGTATTAAAAAATCATTTTTAAGATCAAAGATCATTAGGCTAGGGACACTTAGTTCACAGAGAGCAATGAAAATAAGAATAAGAATGAATATAATGAAGAATATGAATGAATATAATCATTATAATTGTGATGGTTAGTTAAGATGAAGGAATGATTACCATTACTATTGATAGTGGTTGGTTTGTTAAAAATGTTGAGAAATAAAAATTTGTTAAAAATTTGTTTTATATCAAAATTTAAATATATTTTAATTGATTATATTTAATTTATACACCCTATTTACAATGACAAAATGTTTAAAATCAAGTATATTGCGGTATTTTCTTTCCAATAATTCTTGAAGAAAAAAATACTCTAGTGTTTTCTTGCATCAACATATCTTTAATTACATAATATCCTCAAAATATAATATAATTATCCAAAATAAGATCCGATAGCACCAGTTATTGCAGCATTTGCAGCAATAACTTACTCGATTAATATTAAGTTAAATGATATATATTATTTTAAAATTTTAAATTAAAAAAGAAATTAATCGAGTTGAACTCAATTCTAAACTCGAGCTTAATCCGATCCGATGTGAAACCTAATCAAATTAAGTTCATTCTACACTTATAATCGACTTGCTTATACTAAAAAAATTTATGGTTTATATATTATTCTACTATATTTTATTTTATTATATATTTTTTCTTGCAAGTTAATCGTAAACAATTTTTTTATTAATTAAAGATAATATTACGTACTTTTGGATATTTTCGAATTCTACGTGTCAATGAAACTCTTACTAAAATGTCATTAGGGAAGATAATGCTGCAGGCACGAGCCCGATTGACCATTGTTGGCCCGGACCAAGCCCTAGATAGCAAGCCCGAACTTGAGCCCCATTGGGCTCAAGACATTCGAGCTTGAGACTAACTCGGCCAGATCCGAATTGTTTTTAATTAAAAATGTGACAACGATATTTTTCACAAAACGGCATTTTTAATTAAAATTGTAAAAATGACACTGTGTTTTGCAAAACGAGACCCGACACATATAATCAAAACGAGATTGAAACTAATTAATTATAATTTTATGGGTTGGGCCATCTTTAGTTGTTGAAATAATTACTCAAATTATTAAGAGTGAAGACTGTACCTATAGACTCTTGATATACACAGTTCAAATTCTTAAATTAAAGGTATTAAATATGTAAACATGATTTTTAATTAAATTATATATGAGATTATAGTTGAACCAGAATACTATTTTTAGGGAGTTAAGTAACTTCTGGGACCTTCACAGCTTATAATGAGTCAAGTTTTTTTTAAAATATTAAATTCCAACTTAATTGAATCTTATTTGAATTCCAAATTAAACTCGATTTATATTAAGTTTAGATGAAATGGATTTGGT
>JAOSBP010000204.1:27614684-27627379 GCA_027563825.1 Erythroxylum mucronatum
AAGAACACCTCCAACGGAGTTCATGGCAGTCTTCAACTTCTGCAAGAGATGATCACTGAGCTTCTGACGTCCGAAGAAGTCCGCAAATCTTTGAGAAGCCACTCTGTCAAACAGTACATGGAAGAAAGCATTAAGAAAGGATCCTGCCACAACCTCGGCAGCCATGAATCTCTTATTAAGACTCCACTGCACAAGTTGTCTAATCGATTCATTTACAACAATCTACGTCCTCGCTGACCCCCTGTTTCTCGGGCACCCGCAATTTGGAGCCCTCTTCTATCGCCCCGAATCTCTTTTATTTTTTGGTTAGCTATCCAGAATAAACTTTCGACTGCTGATCGTCTTCCTTATATGCAAATGGATCCTTCTTGCTCGATGTGTTCCCTTCAAATAGAATCTTGTTCTCGTCTCTTTTTCGAGTGCTCCTTTACCTATTCTATTTGGAGAGCTGTTTATGGCTTATGCTGTTGGATAGATCCTGGATCCGATCTTATGACTCTTGCTAGTTATGTGTCTTCCCATGCAGGTTCCAACAAATCTGTCAAACTTATTATTTTAGGGGTCTGTTTATATTCTCTTTGGAGAGAGCGCAACTCCCGACGCTTCCAGAGTTCCTCTTCTACGAAGGAGAGTTTGATATGCTTAATCATGTCTGATGTTTGGGCGATTATTTTGGCTAAGAAAGTTCCTTGTAGCTCTGATGTTTGTCATGCCTTACGACTATAGTTGCTAGATGGCGGTTCTATTTAGGCTCTTTCTAATGTGGTAGCTGATTTTTTTTCTGCTGGCTCTTCTCCCGTGTTGTATATAATGTGTTTCTACTTTTGATGTCCTTGTAACATTGTTTATATTTATACCAATTTCCTTAAAAAAAAAGAACACATACCTAATAAATATCACATATAAACTAATCAAACATTTTTAAATTAGAATTCAACTTGTCTTCGAAAATAAATTAATTAAATTAAACTCAATTAAATAATATATTATATTTATATTAAAATTTTAATTTAAGTTGAATTTAATTACTTTAATTATTATTATTATTAAATACTAATAATAATAATAAAATAAACACTATAAGACTATTAGACCTATATTAATCAAATATCATAATATACTAATAGAAATTAGCTCACAATAATAATAATAATAATAATAATAATAATAATAATAATAATTATTATTATTATTATTGTAATTATTATAATTATTATTGCAATTATTATAATTATTTTATTATTATAATATAGTTGTCTAGAATTATGGATGAGCATTGCTCTGTCCACAACATATTCCTTTGTCAAAACGACCTTGTAAAGAGGTAAATGTGTCATATGAAATAATTGAATTCAATTTTAATATTATTGGATTTGTTCCAAACAGTGTAATTGAATTCAATTCTAATATTATTAGATTTGTTCCAAACAGTGTAAATTGAATTTAATTCAATCTCATTAATATAATTGAATTCAATTCATTAATGAATTCAATTCACGTATTTCCAAACAGGCTGTAAGTTTCATTTTGAGTTTAGATAAGAGAGTTAATTCAAAATTCGTATAATGTTATTTTAGTTAACTGTCTAACTAAAACAACATTTTAGTTAGGGTTGACAATTGGGGTTGGGTTGGTTGCCTTAGTTTGGTCTTATGTCAATGGGCTTTTGTTGTAGTTTTTTTAAAAAACAGACTTACTAGTCTCTTATTAGTAAAATAATGTTGTTTTATTGAAAATAATGTTATTTTATATTTCTAATTTTAAAAAATTAACGAAGTGGAGTGGTGCTTCAGCTCAAGCTCAATCAGATCTCAAGCCGAGTCCAAGCCCTAGCAGCTAGAGGTGAGGCTCGAACTGATCTATTGCCATCCTTAATTTTAGTTTGTAAATTAAAAAATTAAAATTACGATAATATTATTTTAAATATTTATATTAAAAAGTACAAAAAAGGTTGTTTTAAATAATTATAACTTGAATTTAACTTACAAATTTTTTAAAAATATATATTTTGAATTAAAATTTAAATTCATCAAATTTAAATTAAATTATAATTTCTTTTTGAATGTATGAGCTTTTTCTAATTTTGAATTAAGGAACAAAATGTAAAGCTTTAATAAAGACGAGCTTCAAAATTTGGCGCCGACTTGCCAATTCACTCCTCAAAAGCAAACATTTTAGAGGGAAAACCGCAAAGCACAAACTCCCAAAATTCAAATCCCCGCCTGATTATTATATAGATATATCAACGCCCGTTTCTCTGAGTGCACCATACCTGTTCGGCGAAAGTACTCTGAGAGACCCAACATGTACGTAATCAAGCGAGATGGTAGGCAAGAGGCTGTTCACTTCGACAAGATCACTGCCAGACTCAAGAAGCTAAGCTATGGTCTCAGCATCGATCACTGCGACCCCGTTCTCGTCTCCCAGAAGGTGTGTGCTGGGGTCTACAAAGGCGTTACCACCACACAGCTCGATGAATTGGCTGCTGAAACCGCCGCCGCCATGACCACCAATCACCCCGATTATGCCTCTGTGGGTTTCGCGTTTTCATTTCGTCATTTCATTTTACAAGTTTTGTTATCTTGTTTGTTGTTTCTTGGTGGGTTGGTCAAGTTGGTGTCAGAGATGATGATTTGAGAATTATGGGTTTTGATGCGGTTTTAATTCTGTTGGTTTAGTGTGCTTGAGAAGATTCGTCTCTAATGTTTCTGTCACGGTTGTTTTGTTTGGCAGTTGGCTGCGAGGATTGCGGTCTCAAACCTTCATAAGAATACTAAGAAATCTTTCTCAGAGACGTATGTTCTTCTCTTTTTTCAGAAAAAAAAAAGTTGTCTATAGAGTTAGCACCACTTTGTTTATGCATCACACTTTTTTGGCGGGGAATGTTGTGATTGATCTGGGTTGTTGATTGTTGCAGGATCAAAGTCATGTATAAGCATTTTAATGAAAGATCTGGGCTGAAAGCTTCTTTGATTGCTGATGATGTCTATGAGATAATCATGAAGGTCTTGAATTCAAGTATTTCATTTCATATTTGTATGTGGTGTTTTATTGCAAATTCATTGGAATTTTAGGATTTGACATCAGTTTCATGAAACGAAGTAAGCATTGCTTGATTTTGGTATGTGGCACTTGATCTTATTAGTCTAATCTTGTATGTTTCTCTTGCTTCAGAATGCTGCACGTTTGGACAGTGAGATTATCTATGATCGTGACTTTGACTATGATTATTTTGGGTTCAAGACGCTGGAGAGGTCATATCTCTTGAAGGTCCAAGGAAAGGTTGTTGAAAGACCTCAGCATATGCTAATGAGAGTTGCTGTTGGAATTCACAAGGATGATGTCAATTCAGTTATTAAAACATACCATTTAATGTCTCAGAGGTGGTTCACTCATGCTTCTCCCACTCTTTTCAATGCTGGGACACCAAGGCCTCAAGTATGTTTTTAGTTTTTCTCTGAATGAACTTTCCATGTTTCTTTTTTAATTGGTTGTGGAAATGAAAAATGATCTTGTTTGTTAAAACTTTTGCAGCTGAGCAGTTGCTTCTTGATCTGTATGAAAGACGATAGCATTGAGGGTATTTATGATACATTGAAGGAATGTGCTGTCATCAGCAAATCAGCTGGAGGAATTGGTGTCTCTGTACACAACATTCGTGCTACAGGAAGTTATATTCGTGGGACAAATGGAACATCTAATGGCATTGTTCCGATGTTACGGGTTTTCAATGATACTGCTCGTTATGTTGATCAAGGAGGAGGGAAGAGGAAAGGTCTGTTCATTGTTTCTTGTTTTTATTATTGTGCTAAATGTGAACTTTTATGGTTTTTCACATCGTCATTTATGATGTTTTTAGGTGCTTTTGCTGTGTACTTGGAGCCGTGGCATGCTGACATATTTGAGTTTCTGGATCTTAGGAAAAACCATGGAAAGGTAGGGTTAAAATAGCTAGATTCTATTCTCAAAAAATTTTGAAAAATAAATTCTAAAAAAAAAGCCAGATTCTCCATATTTTTCCCCTTTTCTTTTTGTTTTCATACATCTCCTGGTTCTTATCATCATAATGTGAGATCTACTTTCCCCGTGTCTAAGTATATGTGAGTGGTCTATTATTCATTCAGGAAGAGCATCGAGCTCGAGATTTATTTTATGCCCTTTGGATACCTGATCTCTTCATGGAAAGAGTGCAAAGCAATGGAGTTTGGTCATTATTTTGCCCTAATGAGGCTCCAGAATTGGCAGATTGTTGGGGTAAAGACTTTGAGGAACTGTACACAAAATATGAAAGAAATGTAAGTTCACTTAACCTTGATCTATGTAATTTTGAATTTGGATATAAATCTAGTAAGGTGTGTCCAGCGGGTTTAGTTTTGGCTATTAATACAAATGTATGTAACTAGGGCAAGGCAAAGAAAGTGGTACAGGCTCAGAATCTGTGGTTTGAAATTCTGAAATCGCAGATAGAAACAGGAACCCCTTATATGTTATTTAAGGTAATTGTTGTATCACTTTTGAAATTTTTGCATCCTTTACTCTCTACAGTCTGTATTATGATGTTTTCTCATCTTTGTTTTAGATTTCTTTTTAATAATTCTTTTGTTTCTTCAGGATACTTGCAATAGGAAAAGCAACCAGCAGAATCTAGGTACAATAAAATCTTCAAATTTGTGCACTGAGATAATTGAGTACACAAGTCCTACAGAAACTGCGGTGTGCAATTTGGCATCTATTGCTCTGCCAAGATATGTAAGAGAGAAGGTAAGCCAGAGCCATAAATTATTGCAAGAAGTATTTTGTTTTTAGTTCTGTTTGTTTAGAATCTAATTTATCCATTTATGCTTCAGGGGATTCCGATGGATGCTCATCCATCTAAGCTTGTTGGGAGTAGAGATTGTAAAAACAGGTCTTTTGACTTTGACAAATTAGCAGAGGTATGCATTAAAGGGTTTAAAGATGGGTGTTGTGTGCATCTTGAAATTAAAATTTAGCTTAATGTTCTTTCATTTCTCCTTGTGGACAGGTTACAGAAGTAGTCACACACAATCTCAACAAAATAATTGATGTTAACTACTACCCTGTTGAAACTGCAAGAAGATCAAATTTACGACACAGACCCATTGGGATTGGAGTTCAGGGTCTGGCTGATACATTCATTCTTCTAGGCATGGCATTTGATTCACCAGAGGTGACCTATTCTCCAAACTGCTCTTAGTAGTAGTTGATCTGTGAATGTGTGCATGTGTAGACTTGTATGTTAATTATTAGTTTGGACTTCTGATTTGGTGGCTAATTTTTCAATCAAAACTTGTTTCAGGCTCAACAACTGAACAAGGAAATATTTGAAACCATCTATTACCATTCTCTGAAAGCCTCTTGTGAAATTGCTGCAAGAGAGGGCCCATATGAAACATACGAGGGAAGTCCTATAAGCAAGGTGTGTTGACTCTCCGTTTATAATCACCTTAGTAGATGCACATGAATGCTTGTTCTTTGGAGTGTTTCTATTCTGCATTCTTTGGCTTAGGATGAAGTCTTAATGCTGCTATGATCTTTTGCTAGCTTTCAGATTCTTAGGATTGGACTCAATTCTGCTGCTAGAATATTATGTTTTGGACATTTGTAGGATTTGAGTAAGATACATGGAATTGAAAGTAGTTGTTGCTTGTTTCATTTGATAATGTTAACTTGGTTCTTCTAGATGGGAAGAAAGAATTTCACATGTGCTGACCACAATCTCTATAAATATGTTCATCTATGGAAAGCAAATTAGTTTCAATGATCAATTGGTCCAGGGAATTGATATATCCTTCTAAACTGAGACAAGATATTAACTACTTCGGTTCAATTTGTATTGTACAGGGAATCCTGCAGCCTGATATGTGGAATGTTGTTCCTTCAAGTCGGTGGAACTGGGATGTGCTTAGGGAAATGATATCTGTAAATGGGGTGAGGAATTCACTTCTTGTTGCACCAATGCCAACTGCTTCAACCAGCCAGATTCTTGGAAACAATGAGTGCTTTGAGCCATACACTTCCAATATTTATAGCCGAAGGGTTTTGAGGTTCACTATGCCATCGTTTTTTGTTTATTATGTTCTAGCAATATTTCTTCTTTTGTCCCCTTATCATTCTATTTTTACAGTGGTGAGTTTGTTGTGGTCAACAAACATCTTCTTCATGACTTGACGGAGATGGGGCTTTGGTCTCCTGCTCTCAAGAACAAAATAATTTACGACGATGGCTCTGTTCAGAAAATTCCTGAAATCCCTGATGACTTGAAACTTATATACAAGTATGCATATCCATTGTCTACTTGTTTCCTTCCTCTTGTTTTTGCTATTTTAAGTCCAAAAATTGAGTTTTTTATTTTTTGTTTTCTGCTTCAGAACTGTTTGGGAGATCAAGCAGAAGACCCTGGTTGATATGGCTGTTGATCGTGGATGTTACATTGATCAAAGTCAAAGCCTTAATATACATATGGAGCAGCCCAATTTTGGAAAACTAACTTCTTTACACTTTTACGCATGGTCTAAGGTATTTCTTTTATCAATATGGCTCTGCCTCTTTGTGTGCAACTAAAATATAGCTGTTTGAGTTTCATGTTCCATTTTTGAGTTGTAAACAAAGTTATATGATATACTTACATGATATTTTACTGTCCCTTTTGTTATGCAAAAGGGTCTAAAGACAGGGATGTATTACTTGCGGTCTCGTGCTGCTGCGGATGCCATCAAATTTACCGTTGACACTTCCCTCCTTAAAGTAATCACTTGTTACTTGCTGTATTTCAGTTGAATGTTAGAATTTCTTTTAATTCTCCTTGAACAACAATGGCATTTTTGTTGTAATACAGGAAAAGAAGCAGATGGGTGCTGCCGATGATGATGATACGAAAATGGCTCAGATGGTTTGCTCCCTTACAAATCGTGAAGAGTGCATGGCCTGTGGGAGTTAAAAATGGTTTGATCGTATTGGAAAGTGTAAGAACTTTGCATGGTCGATAACATTTTATAGAAGACGTGATGAGTGGGAGCTGTAATATAGGAATCCAGGTACTAGGTACCAATATTATATTATTTCAAGTCTTTGTATATAATTAACCATGTTTGCTGATGCTAATATGTGGTTAAATTTTTATTTGGAGATAGCTTTTCATTGGCTTTTTTAATGGTTGAACTTGCATTTTTAAAGAACTTTGAACACCAGTTCAAAAAAGGTCGAACATAGTTTGACCTATTAATTTCAGGTCGACTTGGTTTAATTTCTTGTGCACGGTTCAGTTTGGAATAAGTTGTCTAGGTTGAACTCTGAACTCTAACTTGATGACGTTTGAATCCATTAGTTTCCAGTCAGAGTCTGAAACTTTTGTCATCTCTAACGTCTAGATGTCTGGATGCTATTATGGTTATTGTATGCTTCAAGCCATCATTAAAGACTGTTGATCTGCAACTTTTTTAGATTCGTTGTAACAGTAGTCAATCTTTGAAATTGAGTTTTGATTGTTCAAATTAGTGTAGTCTTGAAATTTCACTTTACTACATGCTTCATAATTTATAAGAGGGCTAAGCCCAAGTGATCAGATATTGGATTGTCAAGAAGTAATGCTAAAGGTTTTTTATGTTTAGAAGTCCGAATAATATAATGCTTCTTATCTATACCTTGAGTTAATTTACTTTATTCAAATAAGTTTACCAAATTATGGCCATTTTCATTTTTTGAAAGTTCTTAAATAAATTTGAATTTTCTGTATGTTTATTCCACTGCCATCCCTAAGTCTTTGATTGGATGGAAGGAAAGTAAGAGAAAAGAAAAGAAGAGAATTGCATTTTTTTTAGTTTCTATTGTTTGGATACAAATAAACAAAGGGAAAAGGAGAGAATAGAGAAGAATAGGAGAGAAATTTGGATCAAAAGTATTTCTCACCAAATTGGTGAAAAAGAAGGGGAAATTCAAGACAAGATAAGCCTAATATAAGTAAATTATTATTATATCCTTATTAAATCTAACAAGTAAAGATAAATAAGTTCTATAATCAAAAGCAGGTTTTGCAAAAAAAATTTCTATTCAATTCTCTTTTTTGATAAATTAGGAAAATAAACAAGAGAAAGGAAATAATATTTTTTTCAATTCTTTTCTCCTCTTTTTTCTTCAATATTTTCTTTCCTTCCTTTTGTGCAATTAAGAATCTAAACAAAGGCTAAAGAAAATATGTGACCCAAATAGAAAATAAAGGAATTAATTGATGACTTTCAAACTTTGATTTTTGGTTGGTCTGACCCAACGTTACTATTTAAAGCCATGTGCCAATTTTAATCAACATTTCAGTCTATGTAATTAATTGAATGTGATGTGCATTATCATAGACTTGTACGATACAACATGCATTTATTTTTTCTTTATTAGGGCATTTAATTTGGGGTTTGTAAGTGCATTGACTTGATGATATTTGATTATCTTGAGTTAAATTTGGCACCTTTACTTAATGGAACTTTTTGTATTGATTAGTAGTAAGAACAGGCCCCACCAATTGATATGAGGTGAGAATCTTCATGTGTTGTTTATAATTTGGTCATAAATGCAAATACCTGCTCATAGAGATGGTATTCGATTGGTATTTCAGATATTAGTTTGAAGTGATAGGGCTAAGTTAAATCATTAGAATTTTATTAGAAACTTAATATGTTTAGTTAATTTAATTGTAAAAATTTTGAACTGTTTATTTTTTTAGATTATTTTTTTACTTTTTGATTCAATTTATTTAAATAATTTTTGTTAAAAGTAAATTAATTTATTAATTAATGATCAATTTTTATAAATTAATAAGTTTTTATCAATTAAAATAAGTTATTTAATTTTTATTTAATAATTTTTAATTAAATTTCAAATTATTGGATACGAAAGAATAAGCATAGATTGGAAAGGGAAGAGATTGAACTACATAGATTATGTATTTAATGGCATGTGCATTTTGGAAAGTTGAGCCTTAGTACGACTCAGCAGTTAAATTGATGCGCTGCCTTTCTAGAAGTGAACATCAACCTTTTAATTCAATAGAGACATTTTAGGAATGGAAAGGACAGGGGTAGTGATGCAATTTAAGGATGGCAAAAGGGTGTCTGAAGTTAGCAAGTCACGTAACGCTTGCCGGTCCAGTTTTAGACTTTATGTTGAGTTGTTAACATAAAATGATGTCGTTTTTTGTTCTTTTGTTTTTATATAAAATTCGGGTTGGGTCATTTGGCAGTTGGTCGGCCTTGGGAGCGGCCAGCCTTGACTATTGTCATCCCTAATGGCATTTGGCTAGGGGGCTTGAGTTTTTAGAAGGGTTTGAGTTAGGTTTAAGTTTAGATTAAGTTTAATTTTTAACTTAAATTTTGAAAATATTGTTGTTTATATTTAGTATATTTAAATTTTTAATCTAAAAAATTAAAAACATTTAACTTTAAATTGTAATTTAATTAATTTAGAATAAATTCATAAATTGAGTTTGACCTAAACGTGGTCCTTAATAAAGGTACGAATGTTTGTTTGATAAGAGATTAGATTCCTTGTTCTAGTTAATTAGTTCTTATTTTATTTTATTAAATTTCATCCACATATTTATGAAAAGTTTATATAAATGTATGAACAAGATTAAGTAGCATAGGGTTAGAATACTTTGCTCCAACCTGTTTGATAGTGTCAAGTTCCCTAATAAATTTGATCTATATACCTTACTAGCATTAATTATTTTCAACAAATTCTAAGATTTATTGTTATTTATGGTGAGTATGACATGAGGAAAAGGAGAGGGTTCCCTCTATTATTATTAACATAAAAAAAATTGATGAGATGGGAATTTCACAAGGTGAAAATAAAATGTAGAAATGGCAAATAAAAAATGAAAATATCAAATAAGTTACATTAGTTTTCTCTATTCTTAACAACCATGCATTAGATGGTTACTTTGCACCAGAGTAATATTCATAAAAATTTATTTATTAAATAATTTATCTAAAATATACAATAAAAATATATTTTTTTCTAATAAGGGTGACAACTTAGTTAGCCGACTTGAGGCAACAACCTTAACTTGACTCAATTTGGTTAAAATTATTTTTTAGTTACAATGATAAAATGATGTCAATTTGTTATTATTTATCAATTTGCTATTATTTATTGAGCCTCCCATTCAGCTGAGCCTAGTGTTATTCAAGGATTGAATTTTCCAAAACGTTAAGCTCAAGGTTTGCTCAAGTGGTCCTATTGTCATCTTCATATGAACAAACTAAAAATGAAAAGGATAATAGTCCATTATGCTCATCATTACACATTTTTTTGATTGGATGAAGAATCGCTCTTTGACTTGTTCCAAGTCCTTCAAGCATATTCCTCTCCTAAAGAAGATCATCCAAGAAGGTGAAAATGATGCTTTATCCTCTTTGAAATCAAACTTCAACCTTTTCTTACTCATCATGTCGTTGTTCTAAGATCTTTTTGTGAACAATCACACGTCTTGTCCAAGGGCTATGAACCTTAGGAATTTTAGTACCTAAACTTAAAAGATCAACTTTCGATCGTACTCTACAAGAAGTATACTTCCGTACATTTGTTGAAAATGTGTTAATAAAACAAACTCTTTGTAAAAAAAAAAAAAAAAAACAAACTACCGAAAACAACCTCTTTGTAAGTTAAGGTTGCATATATTGACTTTTTTTGGCGGACTTTCGTAATGAAAGGAGTCTTTTGTAAAATAGGGAGTTTTGTGAACTAAATCTCAAAATTTATTAATTTATAAGATTTGAAAATGTTATCAAAATCATTGATAGAAAAGCTTTTGAAAATATCTAGAAGCAACTTTTTCTATTTTTGTTAGATCGACCAAAACATCATGATTCCAAATTTTGAAAGGATGATTGGAGTTTGTGAATTGTAGAAAGCAGCCAACCGTGGACTGTTCAGCACCGGAACAAAAACCAATGACTTACATATTTTGGAATTGACTTTTACTGGAGATGACAACTTGAATCTTTATTCCACACGTTTTTACTTCAGTTTACACTCTTCCTAACCCATCACACGTCAGTGCTTCTTTTTCCGTTAAAGTCTTCGTTAAGAACAAATACCATTCCCATTCAATCATCTTTATCCATTTCAACCTTGAATTGTACTATTCGAGCGATTTAAGACCTGATCAAATTTGGTTCTCTTTGATTATTTTTTAATTTAATATTTTAATAATGACATTATGTTTTAAAATTATTTTATTTTTAAAAATTTTAAAATTTAAGTTGTATTAAGCCGAACAGTCAAAACCTGAACTCGATTCGAAACTTAAAAATAAATGAACAACTCGAGTTCAACTACTCAAAATCTATTCAAATTCTATGAACTCGTTAACTTCGAGTTAAGTAGGCTAAAAACGAACTTAATTGTCGAGCCTCATTATATCTTTATATATATATATCATAATTAAATAAACAACATAAATTATTACAAAGTGGAAATAATTTTATAATATAATAGTAAACATATTTTAACGTGAGAAAAAAAAATTGCTTAGAAGAATAAATTTCATTATAATTTTTTTATAATCTTATCTATAATATAACCTCCGCCAAATTAATCAATAACAGAACAATTAAGCAATTTACTATCGCAAGCATGATGGATGATGGAGCACATCCAATAGATCACGTTATGGTGGGCCTACACAGAATGGGGCACCAGATAATGTCATGAAAAAAAAGAAAAGAAGTAAACCGCGTTTTAGTTGACTGTGGTCAAACGTTGACCAAGGACCTTCTGTTTCGGTGAAACACCGTCTACGTAGTCCACTTAAGCACCTCTACTTTTGTAATTGCTTTCTAGTCTTCTCAACATTTATTATATATATATATATTTATTATTTTTATAATTAGGTGAATCCGTTGCAGAGTTGCCTTCATTATCTAACATCCATTCATTCATCAGACAATTAGCATCCTTTTCTGAAACATGCATGGAAAGTTTAAAAAAAAACGTTGATCGATGCACATCTTGTAACACAGAAACAGACTTGACCATATTTCTGGTTTTAACCTTTTGTCTTTTAATTGTTATGTGTAATTATAGCCTCGCTACACATTGAAATAAAATTAATTTGATAGATACATCTGTATCCTATAAATGGCACAATCAAATGTAACTATGTTGTAGAAGTAGGCTTTGTTCAAAAATTTCATCAAATAGTCACAAGGCACTCTTCAAACAAGCATGGGGTGGGAAAAAAATGTCGACCTATACACATTCAACGTAGAAATAGAAGAAACTATCTTTTAAACACAAACAAAAACTCATACACCATAAGCAAAACATAAAACTCATATAAACTCCTAAACGTAGCAGTAAATTATTTAAAAAAGGTTAAAAAAGGTCGAAAAAGGTATATTTATAAATTATTATTGAGTTTACATTAAAAAATATGTTTTATTTATATATAAACAGTCTTAATAGAAACAACTTTTTTTATTTAATATATAATTGCAAATATCTTTTTAATATATGATATAATTGTAATCAAGAGGTTTTTTAGTGAATGATTTAAGATTACAAAAATATAAATAAAGTTGTTATGTGCTATTTGATTTTATTTTGTTATTTTATTATTTATTTTTTGATATTTTGGTTAATATTTATTTTTGTTTATTAAATAATGCCAGCTAAAAAATTAT
>JAOSBP010000204.1:27627479-27640650 GCA_027563825.1 Erythroxylum mucronatum
CAGTTAATCAATAACAGAACAATTAAGCAATTTACTAGCGCAAGCATGGTGGATGATGGAGCACATCCAATCAGAACTGGTGGGCCTACACAGAATGGGGCAAGCAGATAATGTTATGATTAAAAACAAAAAAGAAAACCGCGTTTCAGTTGACTGTGGTCAAACGTTGACCGAGGACCTTCTGTTTCGGTGAAACACCGTTTACGTAGTCCACTTAAGTACCTCTTCTTCTGTAATTGCTTTCTAGTCTTCTCAACTTTTATTTTATATATATATATATATATATATATTATTTTTATAATTAGGAGTGAGTTGATATTCATTCTTAATGGATTCTTAATACTAATTAACTGTTTCAGTCTGAATTTGATGAGGCTGGACACCGTTGTTGGGATCCATAAGTTTGGGTTACTTTAGTTAGAGAATACTTGCAAAACAACAAAAGGCACGCGCGGAAGTTGATTGCCGACAGGCCCTTCCGACGCTAAAGTTAGTCTTTTGGTGAGGGTTTAGGTGGCTACGAATAGAGAATATTAAGGTTCTAATGTCGTACCCATCTCGTGAAGAAATAGTGAACTTATATAATAAATACCTCCCGAATATTAAGTTACTTTGGTAAAATTTATAATAAATAATAGTGAGGATATTCGTTCGAATCACAGAAATAACTTTTATAAAAAATGCAAAAAGAAACCCGTGTATAATTGGTAATTCTTCATTGTCTCTCACAAAGAAGGGAGCTTATTGTACCGAGGTTTGCTATCTGTAAACATATTTTTTAAAAAAATTAAATGAAAAAAGTATTTTTTTTATATTTATAATTTTAAGATTAGATATAAGAAATAATTTATAATCCTTAATTTCACTTGTATTGTTGAGAATCAACTTAATTTGACATTCTTAATTAACCACATGGCCTAATTCTCATAGTGCTCTAGTCATTCTGCATTATGTTGAACTCGGATTACAAGTGGAAGGTCTTCCACTAAATCACCACCTTTTGTGTTTACACACAAACATAACGTGATTAAGAGAATGGTAAAATTTAAAGTAATTAATTAAAGAATATCAATATTGAGATTATGTTATTCTTAACATATTCCTATTTTTTTACGGGATGTTGAAAATAATTTTTTACTAATTAGAAGTAAGGTTACGAATACTAATCTTTGTAAATTTTGTTTTAGCGAAACATTTTACTGGATTGTTGTTGTTGTTGTTGCGTTGTTGTTCCAATATAAGACTTTGTATCATTTCTATTTTTAATAAATGCCATTATAAAAAATGGGTATTTTTAATTAAAAAATAAGCAAAACAAAAAATGGGTTTTTTTAATTTTGACAACGTTCAATGTTTCAACATCTGTATTATTACGAGGCAACAACTTGCTTAGCTTCACGTCGAAGAAGCTGAACACGACCGACTTTATCAAGGCTGGCTTGGGTTTCTTAAGATCTGTCTGTCTTCGTTGGCCTATATAAGTGTCCTTTTGAAGAACCCTCGAAGGGTTTTCTTGTATAATTCTGAATCTTCATATATATATATATATATATAAATATATATGTGTGTAACTTTTATGATTTGCATGTGTTTGCTTTGTTTTTATGATTCTTGTTTCGGAGCAGCTGATAGATACGTAAGAGTTAAGTGTGTGTTGTCAAGGTGGCGGATCGAAAAGAGAATAGTAAAGCCGTTGGTGATCAGCAGCTAGATGATGTGGACATTGAAGAATGGATTTACAGGCCATTGAAGCAACTTCAGGCTCCAGATAACCAGGCACGACTGTCTTTGCTTTCTGGCGTGAGTAAGGAGAGAGAGATGGCGGCTATGGTGTCTGCTCTGACGCATGTGGTGTCCGGTGATGTCCTCGCCGACAAAGACCCTTTGACGGCTTCAACTGAAATTCTTATCACTTCAAAGAGAGAAAGAGAACAAGTGGAAGTTGGACAAGATGACAAAAGGTTTCGTAATGTGTCAGGCGACTATGTAGGCTCAAGCTCATCTTCTGCTTCTGCTGATCGAGGTAAGCTGAGATTATATCTTTGCTTGTTCGTATCTGAGTTTGTTTCATTTTTTTTTTTTCTGAATTCATTATAGGAGTTTCTTGCTAACATATAAGCATGATCTTTCAGGTTGTGTGTTGTCTGTTCTGAATCCTGAAACTTCCTTGTAAAGATTGCTCTAGTCTAAAGTCGTCTTTTACAAGATATGTTTTTCCTACCTTCATAGCAAGTTTTGTCTTTTAATTAATAGGAAAAAGATCTGTAAGTGATAAATAATAAAAAATATTATTTTTATTTAATAATTATAATCATTAAATACTAAGATTTGTATGCATTAAATCCGTACAGAATCTAAGTTGATGAGTTCCTTTATTAATTAATGCAACATTTTCTGCCATCTTTCCTGGAGCTTAGTGCTTGTTCTATGTAATCAAAACGAACTTGTCTTCTTCTTAAATATTTACAGATAGTCAGGGTTCAAGCCGAAGCACAAGCACGGTATTAGCAGCAACTCAAATGGCGTTTACTCCAATCTATGAGCATCATGAAACATACAACGAAGATCCAAGAAGAAAATACAGAGGAGTGAGGCAAAGGCCATGGGGCAAGTGGGCGGCTGAAATAAGAGACCCATTCAAAGCAGCCAGAGTTTGGTTAGGCACTTTCGATACTGCAGAAGCTGCAGCTAGAGCTTATGATGAAGCTGCTTTCAGGTTCAGAGGCAACAAAGCCAAACTAAACTTCCCTGAAAATGTCAGGCTCATACCATCTAGCTCCAATCTAATGGCAACCCATTTCAGTATTTCTGATTCTCCGAATACCCTTTTGTCCATTCCAACATCTACTCAGCCAATAGTTCACTCTCAGGCTTTTCACAATACACAAAACCTTGCGACTCCAAGAGATTACGTGAGTAGCGATTCCCAGTTGGTTTTGGGTGTTGGTGGTTATCACAATCAACCAACGAGTCTCTATGAGCAAATGTTGTCGTCTTCTTCAATCCCATCTTATTTTCACCCTTCTCCTTCATTTGCTTCTTCTTCTAGTTCTTCATCTTCTTCTGCACAACCAGCTACCTGTTCTTTTCCTATGCTTTGGCCAGATCAGCCTTCCGGTGACTTCAGATCTGACATCACCACTCAGAGTGTTTACCCAGATTGCCCGGTGCCTCAGTGGTCAGATTGCAGTAACCATACTTCTTCAGGATAATTCATTACATCTCTCATTTGCTATTGTCATGTAGTAGTTTTACGAGTTTGCTTTTATTTTTGTTACCATTGTAGTAGTTTGACATCATCTTTATTCGGATTGGACAACACATTCTCTGCTCAATGTGGGTAGCAATTCTTTATAAAGGAAGTCAATCTCTTTTGTGCTAATCTACAAGCTTGTAAAAGCTTTCTCAAATGTCTCGGAAAACACATCCTTAGTCTAAGATTACAAAACAAATTGATGCAAAAGTGTAAAGAGTTGCTCAACTAACCATTGACGGGCATTGAACAAAGACTGGCACAATTGTGACATACTGAATAAATCAAAACAACCAAATGAAGTTGTAATTATGCGATCAAGTTCGTTCGGGATTTGGTCAGGTATAACAAACTATTAATGCGTAATGATTTGGTTATAGTTGGACGAGTTAAATTTGAGACTCGATTAACTATGACAAAGTATAATGCAGGTGAGCTCAAAATCCAGTCAGTCTAGAATTTTTTCAGCTAAAGTGGTTCTGATGGAGGGAAGGTGGCAATTTGGCTGATGATTAAAACACCAAATTGCATTTGAAGTTTGAGAAGTTTGAGTTTACTCCTGCTGATGTCATTTCTAGTTGTCTATTTGATCGGAACTGTAAGCATTATCAGAAAGTTTCAGGCCACCGCCCCATACTTCATCAATAAGGATTGAAGTAATTGGGAAGAAAAGAGCTTAAGAAGAACAAGCACGGGGCAGGGAAAAAAGCAACTGAAAGGTATTTTGTCTGTCAAGACTTTGCCAACATAAGCTGATCTGTTTCAAATAATCTCAGGCCATCAATGCCTAAATTAGGTTTCAATGGAAATGCTTCTCAATGACAAATGACAACCTAAAGAATATTTAAGACTCACCAGCTGGCTATGAAACAGGACTTACCTGCCAGTTGCAAGGAGAATGAGTTATAAGGATATATCTTAATTGAAGAACTTGCAAGGCTACAGAGAGAGGAGTAAAAGAAGAGATTCTGCCATTAATCAGCAGCAAATTAAGTTATGTATCAATCTTCAGGTCTAGAATGACCGACCTACATCACCATCCCGACAAAGAAAAGAAACAATCACTTGACGGAAAGCAACATTACACTCTGCAGGAATGTGATTTCAGTGATTTGTTCTGCAAAACAAAGAACACTTAGGTCAACAATTAAACCTTGACATACTTTCATCTAAAAAACGACTAGTTTCCTCCACTGAACTTGCAGAGTAGGTGTACGGTTGGGACTGAGAGCTATACCTGCATTGATGACGGAGAAATCACCGCTTTTAGATTTTAAGAGCTGCCTTGTGGACCATGGTTTCTTTGTGTATTTGGTGGCAACTCTTTTCAACGAGATCAAGCAGCTTCTCCAAGTCCACTGCCCACGAGTTGAGAATGTCATTGCCATTTTTTGCTACTTGGAAACAGACAATTCCTATTGGCCTGTCAATCTTTGCCACCAATGCTTTGGACACAACCATATCTGAAAGATGCTTCTCTGCTTCCTACATAGCAGGGAACAAAATCTTAAACAATAATAGAAGGCAGGGACTGGACTCGAGGTAACCATGACAACAAAAACACAAAAGAGCATAGAGCAAAAAGATCCCAGGATAAGCTTGGAGGTTAATCGGTCGTGCCATTTGCAAAGGTCTCTCCAAGTGATTAGTTAAGTTTTAGGAAATACAGTTTGAGAAGATATTCAAGAGCAATGGTTTCTGGAGGATATGAGAAGGATCAGACTTAAATCACAATGCCTGTGCTGCATTCCTAGTTATGCTATTCAAAATATCAGAATATAATAAACTGTTTTTGATCGGTTGTAACTTAATAAAAAAAATGATGAAAGCTATAGTTCTGAGCACTACTCTGCACAAAAGAAAGCTTGAGATTATGCAAAAAGATTAGATGCTGAACAGCATATACAGAGATAAGATGACCAATCTGCCAACTTGCTGGGTGCTGGTTACTTGAAGTGAATACATTTTAAAACGTCTAGAAAGGTAACGCAGGTAAACAACAACGATGAGCAACATTATGTCACCTCATGAACACCCCATCCACCCGCCAATAGTCACCACTACCCCACCCCAAACACAATAGAAATATCACTAAAAGAGAAGCTGAGCTGAGACACACCTGGATACTGAGACATAATAATTCGGCAAGTCTCTTCATGGTAATCTTTGAGTAGTACTTGGAGACAACAAGGATATTCTGAAAAGTGTTTAAGAACATCCCAGATAAATATGACAAGAACTATATCAGCTGCAAAAAAGAGAGAAGATGTTTTTATGTGGGGAAGAAACATTACATGTTCAATTATCCTCTGCCTTAAATCTTCAGCTGCTTTGTCACCCAAAGACCCTCCCAACAAGTTAGTCTCATTTTCAAACTCATCCTTGTAACAATTCCAAAGAGAGGTCCACTGAATGACCTCCATTGTGACCAACTGTTTCAACAGCAACCTACCCGAGAAAATTGCATAGGATTAATCGAAAAATTGTTTAAGTGAAGACAATACTGAATAGAATTCAGACAACACAGACACACATACTTGAACTTTGGAAGTTCAGAAAGATTCTTATCTTCCAAGGTGGAATTTAGAAGGCTTGACTGCATTGGGTCATGTGGCGACAGTACCAAATACCAACAAATTTTCCTCAACACCTATATATTATAAGAAATTAGAGCACTCAAGTAGAATCCACAGAATCATAGCAGGAATAAATAGAAGATAAATTATTACCGGAATCCATTGTGCTGGATTCTCTTTGACAGATGGAATCTCATAAATTGCCTTGTAGCATCGGGAAATTTCAAGGTAGTCATTGTTATGGGTGTAATATCTAGAATGAAAAGACAAAGTACAACATTAAGATACACCAACAAGAACAATATCACGACCACTAAGCACAGCAGTTAAATTTACAGTCCACAGCAAAGTTAAGCCCCAGGAAGTTTCCCAAAGTTGTGATAAGAGAACATATGATTCCTTTGGAAGAAAAAAATGTTAGGAATTACCTGGATAGAGATTTCATTACACACAGAATGATAATTGAAGAGAAAATCAATCTATAAAATAAGTGTGCCAACAAAATCTCAAAACTTAATACATGGATCACATATGCATATATTTTAATTCCTTTTAGTTTGCAGAATCAGAAACCGTGAAATCACTTGGGTATCCCATCAGACAAATATTAGCAAACTTGAAAGTTCAAAACTTTTATTTTCTAAGGACATACACAGTGTACACTCCAACTCAAGGCAAAGGTACTTACCCCAGGGGATGAGCTTCAAAGGGAACTATTAATCTTCATATATGACCCCTCATCATCCATAAATAAGGGGCTAAAAACATTCAAGGGTAAATGGAATGTATCCCATTTTTCATAGCACCCCAAAAGATTAGAAAAGCATTATCATGAAATGCAAATACGTGTCTATCATTCATCAAAATTTTTATAGTTGCCATAAACAAATCTTTGCTGTGCTCAGAACATCAAGTAAAACACCACCTCATTCTTCAAATGTCCAAGGAGTTCAAACACATATTGTTGGGTCACAAAACCTAGACCACTACACAGAACAATATTTACAAACACACTGGACTCACACTTCTAAACATCCAAACATGCCAATTCCCTTTGTAACAAGAGGATGAGTACTAACGCAATTATAGAATTAACACGTATGAATAGATGAACTGCTGAAAGATCCAGTGGCAAAGCTACTCAAAATGCAGAATTTTGTTATGCCCCACACAAATACTTACAAGTAAATCAGGAAGTTCAATAACACAACGAAAAATTATAATAAGCAATATGAAAATAAGAAAGAAACTGGGAAACCACATACCGGATCATCAATTCATAGTAGATTCGTTTTAACTCCAAAATTGATGGTATGTCGGCTGGAGCTTCTTCGACGACATTGTCACCTTCCTTTGGCTTCTTCTTTTCTTTGGAAGTATCAACATCAAAGACTCTAGGACTGATCTTCCTTGAAAGAATTTGGGCACGAACATAATCTTGGCGATCTAGGCAAAGTCTTACCTGCCAAACATTGCCCACAAAGTCCCATTTCATTAATATGCATACAAACAAACACTTAATCCTAAAAGGGCAACCAGGCAACCACATTGTTCTGGACCCATAAGAGGATCCAGATTGTTAGTATTTTCCGTAGAGTGGTTATCTCAAGTGCCAAACCTTCAAACTTGCTTGCAAGTCAATGCTTGTCCAACTGCATAAATGCCCCTACTCAGTGAAATTTAAAAGGCCCAAATTTCTAGAAAAGGAGTTACATACTTGTTCAAGAATAAAAGCAATTTTCTCTGTCTTTGCCATAGCACCAAAAGTTTCCACCTGGGGTAAAAAAAAATTCAGTAAATTAGTGTGTGAATAACTGTACATCAAAATAAACATAACAAAGGCAGGTAAATGATATTACTAATCGCCACAAACTTACAGCAACTTCTTGCATCAGTTCTGCAGCTTCAGCAATAAGTCCCTGTTCTTCCTTGATCTTTGCCAATTTTTTGATCAACCGTGCTCTCTCAATCTCAACATATATCTACACCAAATCCAATATTATTACCACTAGATATGAACAAGAAGCATGTTTTTCAATGTTCAATGAAACAAACTCAAAACGTTATCAGCTTTATCACCTTTCCAGCAGAGACATTGTTAAGTGTCTTGATTAATTCAATGCGCGTCTCAAGATCCGGAGTCTGATCGATATACTGCATTGCTTGCTGCACCATTGCAGTTACAGCCTGTACAGGAACCAGACACCCGAATTAACAAGATCAACAAAGACACTCTCCCCAAAAGATCCTTTTCCAGCACACAAAACCATAGGTTGAGACAAATTTCATGATATATTAATAGCGAAACCGAAACACGACCTGTTTGAGTTGACCGCGTTTTTTAGAGAGAAGAAGGATCTGGTCGTTAAGAGTCTTCCAATCTCTGGCATCGAAGCACAGCTGAAGTATTTCTGTTACCGCCTTTTTGGTTCCGACGACGTCGCCGGCGAGCCTCATTTGCTTTTCCACATTCTGTAACTGCTCGATCGCAGTCTCCAAATTCGATTTCCCGTCCTAATTTTAAAAGCACAACAATATCAAAATCAAGATCATTCGAACACGAAATATGAGAGAAATTGCAAAGACTCACCATGAACTATATTGACCGTAGCTGCAGAGAGGACTGATAGAGAAGAACCCTAAGGAGTGTGTAAGAAGTAAAGAAACTTGAGGAAGGCGAGTGAAAGAAGAGACGAAGCTCTTTTAGTCCTTTAAATATTTACAGAATATAGAGCTACGAGCCCGGTTCCCTTATTCACTCCCCACAAAAAGCCCAGTCCGGTCCAATTGCATGGAATTTTTAAAATTCATTTATTGAATTTTGTAAAATCTTGAAAAAATGGACTCGAAACACAAGTACTGGTCCATTGTTTGGTGCGACATCAGGAGATGAGAGCCCATAAGAATGTTGTCCAAACCCAAGTAGGCGAACAAAACTTCTTGCCACAGCCGCACATCAGATCAGAGAAACCCTAATTCCCATCCACTTCCCGTGCGTGCATATATATATATACACATACATATGGCCCCGAGTTGGTCATTATTGTTTCATTTGACTGCTGGGGTTTCACTTTTCTTGTTATGTTGATCCGTAATCGTTTTCTTTTATGAATATCTCGTTGAGTTGTTTGATTTTGAAACATGGGTTGCTTTGATTTTAGATTATAGTTATGTATCTGAGTTAATCATAATGGTGCTTTATTAATCGTTAAGTGTTTGACTAAAACTAAGCTCTTTTATCAGGGATTGTAGTGCTTTATGGATGAACAAGTAACTATTTTGTGTCCAGAAAAGTTCCATCTTGGTGAATTTTGTGGTACGAAGGATACTATTATGTCTATCAAATGTATTGTTGATTTATTGATGATGTAGAGTTGAAGGTCAGGGATGATAAATCTTAAGGCTTGTTTCTCAAAACATTCGCAGTGGCCGCCCAAGAGCTTTCGCCTTCGCCAGGCTTGAGAGCTTGTGCTGTTTTCATCCTTCCTTGGATGTCTGAGACCTTCGTATTTTAAGCGTTCATGAATATTGCTTTCACTTGATTATTCATGAAATGTAGTCCTAAAGGATGGTCATTATTCGTTGTTTGTCTAACTTTGGAGATGTATCCCATACCAAAATTTTATTTTGTTGAGTATGCTTTTCTGTTTATCAATTGGATGTTGATGTTACATGTCTCAATGGGTGTGGTTTGCGATGGAAGGCTTTTGCTTGCTATGATTGAAAGATATGCCTTTGACCAGTAATAATATTATCTTCCTGTTGTTGCTGTCATCTTATTTGAGTCCCGAGCTTGCAGATTTATTGTGATTCCCTGTCTGTCCTTGTTTGTTTTGGTTCAATACTGTAGCAATATTAACCTTTCAATTCCTTATTGGTTAAGTGTTTGTTTAAATTGTTTGTTTTGTGGATTTTTGAAGTTGAATGATGAATTTGGATAGAACATCCTCATGTTGGTCATTTGAGAAACGTCAAGTGTTTGCTTTGATGCAGTGATCCAATGTTTCTCGTGGTTTCCACTTTGTATACAATACTTGTCTGTCAATGGATGCATTTATGTATATAGATGTACAGGATGTGTGTTGTAGTGGTGTCCTCTTCTGCACTGTCATATAAATCTGACTTGTTGTATCTCTGTATCTCCTTGACTCATGGTCATGAGCGATGGTGAGTCGCCAGATCTTAACTATGGATTATCCGAGTATAATTGCTCCTTTTGTATTGTCATTCATATTTGTGTTAGTTCCTGTAAATGCTCCCTACTGGTGATGGCAGAGCATCATGATGATAGAATCTGTCCGATAGATTTCATGACAGGATAAAAACCTCCTACTCATACTGAATGCTCCTCGCCAAGTATGGTTTTGTTTTTTTCCCCCCTTTTTTAGGTAATGTTATTTAATTTTCAACTTGAGTTTTTGCGGTGAGAGTTGCTTACCATCTGCAATTTGAATTTAACATTACCATAGCACGATGAGGATTTATATCACTTGAGATCTATGGTTCCATGGAATATGCTATTAATTTCTAGTCCTTTTCATTCTGAGTGCTTTTGGTTATATTTCACACAGGTTTTTGGTTAGGGTTGTAAAGTGATTCAGGGGCAAAATTGAGAGTTCTTGTTTCTCAAAAGATTCACAGAGCTTTTGCCTTTCTTCCAAAAGCTTTCGCCTTATGCCTTTCGCCAGGCTTGAGAGCTTTTGCTGCTCTAATCATTCCTCGGATGTCTGAGAAATAGAAGGATAATCTTCAGTTCAGGATAGTTTTCTGTGTATTTCCTGTTCTTAGGTTTGGCATATCTAGGTGTATATTTGTTTGTAGTGACCTATGTTTTTGTTTCATTAATGATAAGTGAGAACCCATGTTTCTCAAAACTTTTCATGGATGATTGCAACCCTCTGTGCTTGATGTCTATTTAGTCTCTCACTCCATTCAAGCTGGTTTATTTTGTGTTTTCTTGTGTATAACATACTTTTGATATCAATATATGGTTGAATAAAGAAACGGGATCCGATCTACAGCACTTCTGAGGAGATTCTCCTAACCTCCGGGCTCTTGAATCGATTGCTCCAATCTGAACTCAGAGTAATCCCTGTCTCCATCGGTCTATACAACTCACCTTGTGCATTGCAGTAAGTGATGATGACAAGATGAAGTCTTGATTCCCTTATACTTCGATGCCTGAAATATGCTAATAGCAATAATCGGGCTGTTTGGTTTAAAGGAATAGCTATTCTATTCCATAGCAATTTCTAACATATTACTAATCTTATGTTGGGTTAGAAACTAAACTCAGAATAGCTATCTATCAGAAAAATTTATTCTTAAATTATGAGGAATATGTAAAACTCATTTTTATTTATCTTTAACTTTTCCAAGAGTAGCTATTCCAATAGAATATTAATTTCGTATAATAAAATTAATAATAAAAATAATTTTTTTTAGGGAAAAGCCACTGCATTGAATTAAATGAAATCACTAATACAATCAGGAGGGGACTGAAAAAACTGAATCTCATAAATGGACAAAGCACGACGAGGTAACATATGAGCAGCTACATTATCGCACCGCTGGATCCAAGCCACAACAATATTAGGATGATGCGTCAAGAAAACACGACAATCGTGAATAACGGCTCCAAACTCAGACCAATCAGGAAGAGCACATTGCAAAGCCGATACCAAATTTTGTGCATTAGTGAAAACAATACCTGGATTGGGACAGCGAGATGAAAACTGCTCCAAAGCGAGGTGCAGAGCATAGGCCTCGGCCGTTTGAGGAGGCAAACAACCTGACCGAAAGGAGGAGAAAGCATGAACAAATCGACCATCGGCGGATTGCGTAACCGCCCCTGAACCAACACTACGTGACGCTGCAAAGACAGCAGCATCCGTGTAGCATCGCCAGCCAACCTGTAGACCACCGTGAGCACCAGACAACTGGGTGAGTGGAGAAGCAACCGGCTGAATATTATTAATAATACTAAGAATAATAATAACTAAAAAATTTATAACAACAATTAATAATAACAATTACAATAATAATAATAAGTATAAAATAAATTGACTTATTTTTTTCTTATTTCAAGTTTATATTTTTAAACCAAATGTTGGAATAGAAATTTTTTCTGTATTTTATTCTCTAAACTAAACAAAGTAATATTTATTATATTCTATTCCTCATATTTTTTATTCTTAGGAATAATTATTCTATTCCATATTTATTCTTTTCTTTAAACCAAACAAGTCGAAACAGTTTTAGTTTTTATTTCAGTGTTATGTCGCTTTGTATTAGTTGAACAGTTGTTTTTGGCCACTATCAGTGGTTGAATTTGGCCCTGCTGGGCAAACAGCTGATTCTATTAGCTGTTAGCTGATAGCTGATTCTATCAGCTGATTTGACCAGCGGATTGCATTAGCTGTTTGTTAGAAATGTTTGGTAAAATTAGTTGTTTAATACTAGCTGTTTATGTGTAAAATGACTTATGAAGACATGACTTTAAAAAATTATAAAGATATGAATATTATATATCTTAATATTTGTTAAACATTCTTTATTAAATTATTTAATGAATTAATAAATTAGAGTTAAATTTTTCTAATCAAAATTTAATATATTTTTGTTTATGATTTATAATTGTTGCTAAATGTGTAATTATAATTAAGAAAATTTTCTCTCAAATTGGATAGTTAAAATTCTTTCTGTTTCAATATTAATATTATAAAACTATTTTTAAATAAAATTTAAGAATTATATCTCTTATCTTTTTATATTTAAATAATTATATAAATAAATTTTGAAAATAAAAAATTAATATTCTTTCTTGCTCCATGATATCACTGCCAATCATAGGAATGGCAATGGGGCGGGTTTGGGGCGGATTATACGATCCCCGCCCTCATCCCCATTTATAATTTCGTTCCCCATTCCCGCCCCATCCTCATCGATTTATTTTTTCAACCTCCATCCCCATCCCCATCGGGGAATAACATCCCCATACCCGACCCATATCCCCATTGGGGATGTTATTAGCTTAAAAAATATTATTTTATATATAACATATTTATATTGCTACGCTTGAAATGGAGAAAGAACTGCAATTTTTAAAAAATATTATAATGTATAACACAGACATAAAATATAAATAAATTGTTAGAAAAAAAATTAGCATTGTCTAATGCAAATAAAAAACACAAAAAGTCTTCAAAGCCATCCATAAAACTATTGATCTTCGTAACAAGAATTTATTTAAGCACCTCCCTGTAAAAAAAATAAAAAATAATCATTTGATTTTTTTAGATAAAAGACATCAAATTAAAATTTTAATATAAAGTAAAATAAG
>JAOSBP010000204.1:27640750-27655849 GCA_027563825.1 Erythroxylum mucronatum
CTTCTTCTGTTTCTGAATCATCAACCAACTGAACCCAGAAATGAAAGAAATGGGTCTAGCAAACTTATCAGAGGTTTGACAAAGTTCATACTTGCTTCTGCGTAACTATATCAGGTTCTAAACGAAGAAAAAGCCATGAAAAGACAAAGTTCAGTTGCTCCTCTGATGCAATTGTTGGTGTTCCTCCTTACAATCCAACATTTATTGGAAAAGCCGACCATCAAATGACCACTAAACGAATGAAGCAGCAGATGGGTCAGGGTGAGACGGTGAGAGAAAATGAGAGCAAGTAAAGAAGACTCTGGAGAAAGAGGAATGAAGCGGTGAGAGAGTAAAATCAACGAGGGTAAAATAGACTTAAATAAAACAATTCAGCTGATGAGGGACGAAACGCTCCTATACAGGAGTTTATTAAAAATCAGCTGGCTGGGTTGAATCAGCCAACCCAATCAGCTTTTTACCAAACAACCTTATGAACTTTTTTATAAAGTCAACCAACTAAACTAACTTGACCAGCTAAAAAAGAGCTGATAAACTATTTACCAAACACACTCTTTATGTTTAACTAAAACACCAAAAGCTACATGAACCTAATTTGAACTTCAATGCACTTTAATCCTTCTTGACACCATTGTTTCTATTTAGGTTACCAAATATAGAAAAAAGGGCAAACTCTTGTTTACAAGTTCCATATTTTGCGAAGGTCGGGAAATGGTCATTAACATTTTACAACAAGGTCGTTTTCACAATTGTGATTTTATGGTTACAAAAGAGTAACTTTACTTGTTTCAAGATCGTCCTCTAATCATTAATATCTAATACGATCAAGTCTCTAATCCAAATTTATGTCAATAAAGGTGATACTCAGGTTATCTCTAATCATATATGTCTAATTAGGTCAACTAAACTTGTATTTGATTAGTAATCAAGCACTGTATCTAAATTCAGGATAGTTAACTTCAAGCAATGGTTTCTTTAACTATTTATTATTTTGTATTAGTTGACTTTATTAATAAATTATTATATATTATTTAAAATTATTCCGTAGCAATTAAAAAATATATTTTTTAAGTCGCATCATAGACATATGTTCATCATAAAACGCTTTAACAGTACCACCTTGTTTAATAGTGTAATGGTGTTGAAATTTCTTTAGAAGTCAAGGTCAAGGTTTCAATTCTCTCTTATCTCTATGTCTTATCTTAACAAATGAACTAGTAACCATATTGAATGAAATACATGAATCTCATTGGCATTGCAATTTAAGATCAAATTTTCGATCAAATCACATCATAAAATAATATTTTTTAATTTTTTAAAGAAATTTATCTAAAAGATTAGTGACATGATTAATAAAATATTTCAAATAATAGTCGATTTAGTGACGTGTTTTGATATCTTTATATCAGATTCAGATCTTCTGTCCAACTTTTTTTTACAACCTTGTCTCATTAATTTCATCCATTTATTTATATGGATTCCATATAAATGGATGGTTGAGATTAATAGGACAAGGTTGGTACAGAGAAAGTTGGATAAAGGATCGATCCTGTCTCATTTATATCCGATGATCAACAAATTCAACTTCGCCTTGTTCATAGAATTCCGGGTCTAATTCGAACCAATCAAAATTAACGAACGTCAAGGAACCATGGATAAACATAATGCAAAACTTTTCAAGTTTTTTGTATCATTCAAACCAAGAGTGAACTCTCTACCAAAGATACAAAAAGGTATCTGCACACTCTTAGTTCTGTAACCAAGGTATGATATCTATACTATAGTAATTTACATCTTCAAGCTGCTTCTAGCTACCTGCTGCTACTCCTACTACGAACAGTCAGTTTTCTGAAGCCTTGAAGCAATCTAAATCACAAGAGACCTCATGAAGGCTGCACCCTAATAGCTGACTATGGCTACACATGCTATACACGATGTGGTATGGTTTTGTTTCTATTACTGGGTATAGGTTCAAAATCGTGTGAAGAACAGAAGATAAGAACAAGAAGAATATACCAGGACTTGTATAGTTCAATCACTCAGCCCATTTTCTCCATTTCAGTTATGAATTGGAGGCTTCTTTCTTGCTGGCGTGTAATCCATCCCCACCAATTCATCAGGATCTGGCAATCTTTTATTTCCTTGTGGTATCTGAAGATCGTTCTGGTCCTTCTTTACTTGATGATTATCAGCTTCTTTTAATAGCCTCCGAGCTGCAGAAGTTTTGAGTCATCAAATTTTGTTAAGTTATAAGCTTCAAAACAATGTCAAATCTCTGAGTTCTTGAAACACAAACATGGGCTGTGATCAAAAACCAGATATATTCATTAACTTACCAGTCACAGCCTTGGACACGAAGCAAAGAAGAAGAAAGGCCACAAGAAGCAGATGCTTAGATGAAGTCTTTGCCATATTAAAGAGGAAAACAGTTCTGGGTTTTATCTGAAACTTGTTGGTTTCTCTAGCTAGCTAGCTAGCTACTTTAGGTTGGTGTTTATATACAGAAACCAGGAGTCCTAGTAGCGCCTTGCTACCTATATGCTTGGACATGTGTTCCCATGGAATGTGACCTTTCAGTTTGTAGTAACTCTACGTGAGCCAAAGTAGGTCTTGTAAGTGTCGATATCATTGTCTCCCTCCTGTCTCTGCATGAAAGTGCTAGCAGAGACAAGACTCGTTTTAGATCAGCGACTTTCCGCTCATTGTCATACAGTTAGGATAGGTCACTCTGTGTCTGTATAAATAATAAAATTAAAAATATATCATAGGTATAACTATATAATGACTAATTAGGGTTTGGATTATTACTAAAATGGAACTAATCATCCAAAAAGCAAAGCATTAAAGAATGAAAGGAGAAAAACCGACAAGGGTGGAAGGTGCAATCATTTTCACATAAAGCAGAGTGATGACAGAACAGTGTAATGCACGGAATAATCACGTGACATCCACTATGGTTTACTTGTTTAATGGCCCCTCCCTTTGTAGTTTGTCCTCTAACCCAACACTCACTAAACATGATTAAACTTCACAATTGACGCTTTGGATAGGGATGTTTGTGTAGTATGAATCAATTATTAGCACAAGAATCGATACACAATGTTAATTACTCCCAATTGTTTTTAAATTTTTTCACGTGATTATAACTTTTTTATAATTTCATATCGGCCCCTCCCCTATAAGGTCCTAGGGGCATAAGCGCCCTCTTGCTAGGCACCATCTTAGCCTAACCTTTATTTGACTAGTATCTGGTTCGACAAGACTAAGATCGCTCTCACATTTGTAGCGTTCATGATTGGCCTACTCAATTATGTATCGATCGAAAGCCATGACAGCGTAACCAGTTCCATATCATATCTTAAGATTAGGGGCATGATATCAAATATTTCTACAGGTTTAGGAAGATGTTATTCTGACTTCCAGCTACCAATGACTCTTTCAGACAAACTAGGAGTGTAATTATTTTAAAATTATTTAATAAATTAAAAATTAAAAATAAGATAACAATTTATTCTAATTATTATTTGCATATTCTAAAGAATTTATTTTGGTTAAACATTTTTAATTTTAATTGAGTTATAATTCTTTTTAATGTGAATCAAATTTATCATAATATTTTTATTAAACTTAAAATTATTTGACCTTCAATAACTTCTTATTATTTAGAATTTTTCATTGATCATGTCCAATCATAAAAGGTAAATTTTAGTTAAATTATTTTCATCCAACTAATACATATTAATGAAGAATATAATACTAAAAATACACACATTAATCTCATTTATGGACTACATGTTAATTGGTGTAAGTAACTTATGTGTTAAAAAGTTTGTTACTGATCAATTAAATTCAATATATTATTTAAATTTTAAATATATATATATATATCTCATTTTCATTCTAATTGCCTCTCCACTAGTTAAGAGTAAAATTGTATACTACTAGATCTCCTTCAAACCCATTCCTAATATTTTATAGTCACTGAAAAAAGTAGAAAAAAGACCCTATTTTGCCTCATTTAGATCTTTATGAGTGTCAAAAGTGGGTCCTCGTAAAAAATAAAACAAAGTAAAATAAAAACAAGTCAAGAATGGACCCTAGGTAGGTGTCCTTCTTGTCCTTACCCAGGTCCAACCTGACCTCCTTAATCCTCCCATTTAATAAGATTTTGACTGGATTATTATTGTTATTGTTGTTATCATTATTCATGTCAAATTTAATAAATAGCATATTATGAGAAAAAAGTTTGTTGAGTAATTAATCGAAAAGAAAATCAATCCACTACCTTGAATTGAAAGATTAACAAGATGATTTGATAAACAAATTAAATGATTGATTGTATCTAAGATTTTGGTTTCACTTGTTGACTTAAGCTAACTTGTGGTTAGCAAATCATACTTCAATCAACAACTTGATTTATCATAAGAGACAACATAATTGAGAATGGGGGTTGCCTATAATCCAAAACCCTGACCATGTTGCTTAAGAGTTTTAATCCAAATTTAGTAATTCACCATTTTTCACAAACAAATTTGATTTGTTGTGGGGGTCGACAAGCCAGATTAGACATGTACCCACATCTTCATGTCAAACATTTTGCCTCAAAAATTGAGGATTCCTCTATTTGGACTGCCCTACATAGGGGAGATCTTTTGTTTCATTCCCCTTCTGCCAACTCTCCTCCACATGTTCTCATCCACTTATTTTACAATAAATTAATAAATTGTGTGGATAAGAATAAATGGAACATGATTAATATAGGGAAGTGGAACAAACGATCTGTTCCGCTCTACAAAGACTTGTTATGGTGAAAAATATTAAAGCTATTTAATAAGTTAATAATGTATTCGATCAAATTAACATTTATAAGATTAAAAAGTCTCCATTATTTATTAAAGTTGACAAATCGATCTAGATCATACTTAAATAATTAGATAAAAAATTAAGTTGATTGAATTTCGAAACGGTTAATCAAACCCAATTTGAAACTAGTTCAGTCAAATATGAAAATTATTTGAGTTGAGTATTAATCAAATAATCTACACCTAATTGTATTTGAGAGCATGAATAAAAAGGATCAAGTTGAGTAAGATTAACTTGAAGCTAATTCAATCATACTTCAAAATAATAACTCAAGCCAATAAATAAAAATTTTAGTTAATCAAATTTTAAAAAAGTTGATAATGTATTCAATCAAATTAATATTTATAAATTTAAATTGTGTACATTTGATTAGGGTTAGCAAAACAACTTAAAGTCAAATTGGAACTAATGGATAAAAATTTGAGTTAATTAAAATTTAATGGAGTTGACTAAACTAAAATTAAATTAATTTAAATATAAAAATAATTTGAATTAGGTTTATTCAAATAACTTACACCTAATTATGCTTTAGGTCAAGCCTGGACAAAAAGGATTGGTTTAAACAAGACTGATTTGAAGCTAGTTCAATTACATCTCAAAATAATGATGATTAAACTTGATTTGGAATTAATTCGATCAAATATAAAATATTTTGAGTTGAATTCAAACTGAATAATCTAAACTTGATTGTATTTCATATTAAGCCTAAACAAAAAAGATCAAGTGGAATAAGATCAACTTAAAGCTAATTCGATCATATCTTCAAATAATTTAGGTTGAATATAAATAAAGATTATAAATATAATTTTAATTAAAAAATGTTGGACAAAATTTATTGTCATCTCTATCTTCTATTCACCATCTTACAAATTACTAATACGAGAAGAAATCTCTTAATTAGACTTGGTAATTAAGCTTTAGTCCAACTCAATTTGATCAGGTTTTGGCTTAGGCTTATACTTTTTTTTCGAAGTCTAATTCAGTTCATTTCGAAGTTTAACAGCCTGTTTGGAAACCTTATAATTGAATTCATTAACGAATTGAATTTAATTACATTAATGAGATTGAATTGAATTCAATTTATACTGTTTAGAACAAATTCAGTAGTATAATAATTGAATTCAATTACACTGTTTGAAACAAATCTAATAATATTATAATTGAATTCAATTATTTCACATGACACATTTATCCCTGACTAAAAAATAATGTTGTTAGTTAATATAATAGTAAATTAATTGCTTTATTAAATAACACCAGTAAATAAAATTACCATTTTTCTCAATTTTAATTATAATTCCCCCTTTTAATAATCAATAATTAACTTGATTATTTTGTCATTAATACATAAATTACGAAATTCTTATTATGTTATTGATTTATCATATTTACATATCATTATTTATATCAAAAAGTATAAATAAATATCTAATATTACATATTAAATTTATTTTTACTAATAATTATTAATAAATTGACTTATCATATATTAATTAACAATAAATTAAGTTTAAAATGTTAAATTGTCATTTATTGTTGTATATTAATACTAATAATCAATATTATTATATTATTGCAAACCTATTTTTGGACCGTCTAATCATCACAAAAAGCCAAAGAAGCCCTCCTTCATTTCTCCTGTTCTTAGCCATGCTTTCACTTGCATTACTTTTCACGGATTCGCTGAAATATGTTTGAGAAGAAAAGGATGCAGAGGTGCATTGCTGTTGCGTGGACGTTGCTAGTGATGCGTGCGTTACTGTTGGAAGAAGAGTAGCGTCTGGTGGTGCATCGGTTGCTAATGGGAGAAGAGTGTGGCTCGTCTAGTGTAGGTTAATTATGATGGAATAGTGGGCATTATTGGATTTGTGAGTTAAAAAAGAAGAGAGCAACTTTTGGGGTTCAATTCACATGATTTATAACGTGAATTGAATTGGTTTTAAATTCATGGGAGAATTAACTCATGCCCTTTTTTTTGGTTCCAAACAGATGAATTCATTCTTTTCCAAATAGCTTGTAAAGTTTTAGAAAAAATGACAGTAACATTATTTTTAATTTAGAATTAAAAAATAAATTAATTGAGTTAGGCCCAAACCTAAAGCTTGAGTGAATCAATCGTGAAACATTTAAATTAGTTAACTCATAAAAAAACAAATTTTAATAATTAAAACAAGAATGACAATGGGTCAAGTAAAGTCAAGCTAGGTCGGGCTGGGTATACTCAAACTTAAGCGTGGACTTATAGCCCAAAAATTTGAAGTTTGATAAGGCCAAGAAAACATGGCCACAACTTTAGTTCAATCAGGCTTGCCTGTAGAATCTAGTATGACCTAGTTTTTAAAATTTAAAATTTAAAAAATAATGTCATTTTATATTCACTTTTATTAACAATTTTGGGCTTCTGGTTAGACTTGTCAAATTGGGTCGAGCTAGTCAAGACAATCTAAGTCCAAACCTAGGCCGAATAGATGATTAAACTTGATTTGAGTTTAATAATTCATATTGAGCCTAAACAAAAAAGATCAAGTCGAGTAAGATCAACTTAAAGCTAATTCGATCATATCTTTAAATAATTTAGGTTGAATATAAATAAAATATTATAAATCTAATTTTAATTAAAAAATGTTGGACAAAATTTATTGTCATCTCTATGTTCTATTCACCATCTTACAAATTACTAATACGAGAAGAAATCTCTTAATTAGACTTGGTAATTAAGCTTGAGTCCAACTCAATTTGATTAGGTTTTGGCTCGGGCTTATATGTTTCTTTTCGAAGCCTAATTCAGTTGGAAAAATGACAGTAACATTATTTTTAATTTAGAATTAAAAAATAAATTAATTGAGTTAATCCTAAACCTAAAGCTTGAGCGAATCAATGGTGAAACGTTTAAATTAGTTAACTCATAAAAAAAATTTAATAATTAAAGCAAGAATGAATTAATAAAATGTATGGATAAGAATAAATGGAATATGATTAGTATAGGGAAATGGAACAAAGGATCTGTTCTCACTCTACAAAGACTTGTTATGGCGAAAAATATTGAAGCTATTTAATAAGTTAATAATGTATTCGATCAAATTAACATTTATAAGATTAAAAAGTCTCCATTTTTTATTAGAGTTGACAAATTGATCTAGATCATACTTAAATAATTAGATAAAAAATTAAGTTGATTGAATTTTGAAAAGGTTAATCAAACCCAATTTGAAACTAGTTCAATCAAATATGAAAATTATTTGAGTTGAGTATTAATCAAATAATCTACACCTAATTGTATTCGAGAGCATGAATAAAAAGGATCAAGTTGAGTAATATTAAGTTGAAGCTAATTCAATCATACTTCAAAATAATAACTCAAGCCAATAAATAAATATTTTAGTTAATCAAAATTTAAAAAATTTGATAATGTATTCAATCAAATTAATATTTATAAATTTAAATTGTGTACATTTGATTAGGGTGAGCAAAACAACTTAAAGTCAAATTTGAACTAATGGATAAAAATTTGAGTTAATTAAAATTTAATGGAGTTGACTAAACTAAACTTAAATTAACTTAAATATAAAAATAATTTGAATTAGGTTTATTCAAATAACTTACACCTAATTATGCTTTAGGTCAAGCCTGGACAAAAAGGATTGGTTTAAACAAGACTGATTTGAAGCTAGTTCAATTACATCTCAAAATAATGATGATTAAACTTGATTTGGAATTAATTCGATCAAATATAAAATATTTTGAGTTGAATTCAAACTGAATAATCTAAACTTGATTGTATTTCATATTAAGCCTAAACAAAAAAGATCAAGTGGAATAAGATCAACTTAAAGCTAATTCGATCATATCTTCAAATAATTTAGGTTGAATATAAATAAAGATTATAAATATAATTTTAATTAAAAAATGTTGGACAAAATTTATTGTCATCTCTATCTTCTATTCACCATCTTACAAATTACTAATACGAGAAGAAATCTCTTAATTAGACTTGGTAATTAAGCTTTAGTCCAACTCAATTTGATCAGGTTTTGGCTTAGGCTTATACTTTTTTTTCGAAGTCTAATTCAGTTCATTTCGAAGTTTAACAGCCTGTTTGGAAACCTTATAATTGAATTCATTAACGAATTGAATTTAATTACATTAATGAGATTGAATTGAATTCAATTTATACTGTTTAGAACAAATTCAGTAGTATAATAATTGAATTCAATTACACTGTTTGAAACAAATCTAATAATATTATAATTGAATTCAATTATTTCACATGACACATTTATCCCTGACTAAAAAATAATGTTGTTAGTTAATATAATAGTAAATTAATTGCTTTATTAAATAACACCAGTAAATAAAATTACCATTTTTCTCAATTTTAATTATAATTCCCCCTTTTAATAATCAATAATTAACTTGATTATTTTGTCATTAATACATAAATTACGAAATTCTTATTATGTTATTGATTTATCATATTTACATATCATTATTTATATCAAAAAGTATAAATAAATATCTAATATTACATATTAAATTTATTTTTACTAATAATTATTAATAAATTGACTTATCATATATTAATTAACAATAAATTAAGTTTAAAATGTTAAATTGTCATTTATTGTTGTATATTAATACTAATAATCAATATTATTATATTATTGCAAACCTATTTTTGGACCGTCTAATCATCACAAAAAGCCAAAGAAGCCCTCCTTCATTTCTCCTGTTCTTAGCCATGCTTTCACTTGCATTACTTTTCACGGATTCGCTGAAATATGTTTGAGAAGAAAAGGATGCAGAGGTGCATTGCTGTTGCGTGGACGTTGCTAGTGATGCGTGCGTTACTGTTGGAAGAAGAGTAGCGTCTGGTGGTGCATCGGTTGCTAATGGGAGAAGAGTGTGGCTCGTCTAGTGTAGGTTAATTATGATGGAATAGTGGGCATTATTGGATTTGTGAGTTAAAAAAGAAGAGAGCAACTTTTGGGGTTCAATTCACATGATTTATAACGTGAATTGAATTGGTTTTAAATTCATGGGAGAATTAACTCATGCCCTTTTTTTTGGTTCCAAACAGATGAATTCATTCTTTTCCAAATAGCTTGTAAAGTTTTAGAAAAAATGACAGTAACATTATTTTTAATTTAGAATTAAAAAATAAATTAATTGAGTTAGGCCCAAACCTAAAGCTTGAGTGAATCAATCGTGAAACATTTAAATTAGTTAACTCATAAAAAAACAAATTTTAATAATTAAAACAAGAATGACAATGGGTCAAGTAAAGTCAAGCTAGGTCGGGCTGGGTATACTCAAACTTAAGCGTGGACTTATAGCCCAAAAATTTGAAGTTTGATAAGGCCAAGAAAACATGGCCACAACTTTAGTTCAATCAGGCTTGCCTGTAGAATCTAGTATGACCTAGTTTTTAAAATTTAAAATTTAAAAAATAATGTCATTTTATATTCACTTTTATTAACAATTTTGGGCTTCTGGTTAGACTTGTCAAATTGGGTCGAGCTAGTCAAGACAATCTAAGTCCAAACCTAGGCCGAATAGATGATTAAACTTGATTTGAGTTTAATAATTCATATTGAGCCTAAACAAAAAAGATCAAGTCGAGTAAGATCAACTTAAAGCTAATTCGATCATATCTTTAAATAATTTAGGTTGAATATAAATAAAATATTATAAATCTAATTTTAATTAAAAAATGTTGGACAAAATTTATTGTCATCTCTATGTTCTATTCACCATCTTACAAATTACTAATACGAGAAGAAATCTCTTAATTAGACTTGGTAATTAAGCTTGAGTCCAACTCAATTTGATTAGGTTTTGGCTCGGGCTTATATTTTTCTTTTCGAAGTCTAATTCAGTTCATTTCGAAGTTTGAAAGTTTTAGGAGAAACGACAGTAATATTATTTTTTAATTTAAAATTAAAAATAAAATAATTGAGCCAAGCCCAAACCTAAAGCTTAAGCGAATCAATCTTGAAACCTTTGAATTAGTGAACTCATAAAAAAACAAATTATAATAATTAAAGCAAGGATAATAATAAGTCAAGTAACGTCCAGCTAGGTCGGGCTGAGTCCACTTAGACTTGAGCGTAGACTCATAGCCAAAAAATTTGAAGTTTGATTAGGGCAAGAATACATGGCCACAACTCTAGTTCAACCAGGCTTACCCATAGAATCTAGTATGACTTAATTTTTAAAAATTTAAAATTTAAAAAAGATGTCATTTTATATTCACTTTTATTAATAATTTTGGGCTTTCGGTTAGACTTGCCAAATTGGGTCAAGCCAGACCGGACAATCTAAGTTCAAACTTAAGCCGAACAGAGTTGACTTCAGGTTAGATTAACTCGGACTAATTTGTAATTTGCCAAGCCTAATTTGAATTACTTTCTTGAAAAAAAAAACAAAAAGGGTAGGGTAAACGACTCCTTCAACGGGCAGTCGATCGTGAGTACTGTTTTGTCATAGTATGGACTTAACCCCAGGGAAGTTGTAGCCAGTGGTCCATCACGTGTCACGCAACGTGGCTCGGGTTATGTTGGGTCCGACACTATCCAGGGACCAGGGCTGTCAAGGTCTTTTTGGACTCATTAGGCTAAGCAGCCATGGCCATCACAACATGTTTTCAAGTCCTTGGGCCATTGTCGGGTTCTAGTTTGTGGTCATTTTCCGCCCCTCTTCCTTGGTCACATTTGTTGCAAATTAGCATATCTCTAGCCTGGAAGAGACAATTTAGAATGTTACAAAAGGGTGCAAGATCACATGTCTTTGTTGCTTATCTACTCTTCTTTGATATTGACAAAGTTGGATTGGCAATAGAAGCAACCATGGCCAAGAGATTTTAATTTTGCTTTCTCCTCTTTTTTTTTTTTTTTTGCTACGACAACGTTTTGCATTCAAGAAATGAAAAAAAGTTTGTTACTCCGGCGACAGCGTTTTTACCGAATCGATTCAAACTAAAAGCATAACCCTCCCGCGCACGGCGCACCCTCAAAGTCAGATCTTTCAATGTCAACTGACCCGATCATCGTCTCCGACGAAGAAGGATACGCTGACGACTATCACCGGACACCTCTTCCTTCTGTCTCTAAGAAACTCCGCTCCGATCCTGCAGCGATCCCCACTGTTTTCGTCATCGACGATGATCCTACTCCTCAAAAACATCCTCCGACCGCCGTGGCTGACTCCTCCCCCTCTTCTCTACCTTCCGTCGTCCCAGAAACCCCACTTTCTGACCTATCCATCGTTAAATGCACATATGCTGCTTCTATTCCTGATGTTAGGGTTTCCATTCCAGACAGGCGGTTCTTTGGTTAGTTAATTTCTGATACCATTAAGATTTTGCTTTCATTTTTAGTTGGAGAGTGTAAAATGTTAGTATTCTACGATTGTCTGATGTGTCCTTTTGTGTTTGGTTTTGCTTAAAGAGAGTGATCGATTGGTGTGTGTGGACTCTGAAAACGACGAGCGGGAAATTGAATGCGAGTATAAAGAGAATAGAGCAGCTTCTGGTGGTGGTAATGATGGTGCGCAGGAGATTCATTGGAGTTCTAGATTTAGTAGCTCTGTGGATTTGGTTGGTATGCTTGTTACTGAATCGCAAACTTCTGTTGGTTGTTTTTTGATCCCAATTCAGGGTGTTGTTTTTTGATATCTGTGTGTTTTTGTAGGGAGTACTAATCTAACGCAAATATTTTCCGAGGAAGGTTCTGCGGCAGAACAAGCGTTTGTTCACGATAGGATGAATCAGGTAACTCTTCCTGATTGATATCTCTTTCCTTTTCTTACTTATCCAAGGGTGAACTTTCTGAGTGAGCCTTAAACTGTTGGCATTTTCAAAACGGGAATAAGAAGCATCATGCAGACAATACCACGTGAAGTTTACATAGAGCTCGTTTCAACCAAGTTTTCATCTTTTTTCTTGCATTATTGTGGGAAAAGAAATCTGAATATGTAAGTTTCTTTAATGTGCAAAAAATAAAAGAGAGTGAGGGTTGTAAAATTATAATGTTTTTCCTAAGAACATAATTTGTTTGTAGGTACAAATAGAATCTCTTCTTTATTGAATTAGGGGCCTTAGCTGATATTCTGGCTAATGAACGCGAAGCTTACCCCTCTTTGGCTTGGCTAACATAGAATTTTGATGCTTGAAGTTGCTTGATTTTTCTTAACTTGGTGATTACATGAAAGTTGAAACTATTTCTTTTAACTTTCCAATTTCTAGAGATGTCAATGGGCTGGTCCGGCCTACGGTGGCCCTTGACCCAGCCCATCATATTTTTTAAAAGAAAAAGCATAAAAAACGACATTATTTTTTAAGTAACGGTCGGCTTGTGGCCTGGTTAACCTAGGCCAAAATCGGCCCGGGCCCTTTTGGACATTCCTACCAATTTCCACCTTCCTAATGATCTAAATTTACTAAAATCAGGTACATGATTATTCGGACAAAGAAAATTTTACCATGGACTACTTTTCTGACAAAGAAAAGCAGAAAAGAAGAGCTAAAGTTAATTCTGTCAAGAAAAATGGTTCTGATGAAGCTGTTGTAAAGAAGAGGATATCTAAAGAGGAAAAAATTCAGTTGATGGAAGAAAAGAAGCTGAAAAAAGAAGTGAGTATTATGTTAATATTATGAAGCCTTAGGTAGCATATACCTTTATGTTATCTGATCAATTTTTTTTTATTTTTTATTGTGCAGCAAGAGAAGTTGCAGAAAGCAGCTCTGAAGGCCCAGGCTGCTGAGTTTAAAAAAATGGAGAAAGAAAAGCAGAAGTGGGAGAAAGGGAAGTTTGCCTTGAAATCTATTGTAGCTGAGTTTGATGCTAAGGTAGTTGAACAGGGAGCAGTTGGAGGTAAGGATTTTGGTGAATTCTCCTCTTTCGTTTTTGAGTAGATTTGTGGACTTATCTATTTCTGATTAATTTGTTTATTTTAGCATAGGTCATTTGCTTACTAGATTTGCGGATAAAGGTCTTACGTATCGCGTGACATCGAATCCTATTAAAAAATCTATCTTATGGACCATGAATGTTCCCGATCATATATCCCAGGTTATTGCTTTATAAAGTTTCTTACCAGTGTTCTTATTGCTTTATAAAGTTTCTTACCAGTGTTTGTTCATAAGTTTTTAGAAAAGGCAATTCTTATTTAGTTTTTATTTTTGAGGCTGCAATGTCATTTTGTAAGTGAGAGTGCTGTTAGGCTAACTCATGTCCCATTTTTGAATCTTCATATACATTCTCCTTTTACTTTGTCGCAGCTTTCTTCTGAAGGAACTGAGATTCGATATGTTGTACTTGTTTATGAAGCTGAGGAATTCTGCAGTCTTGTTACCAGTGAAGCACTTCTAGATCATGTTGCAAAGGTGCAGAGTCATTATCCATCTTATACTGTTTGCTGCCTGACAAACAGGCTGATGGCATACATCAATAAAAGGTGATTCATGCCCGCAGTTACACTTGGATTTTAACTACAGTGTTCTTTGAGTGGTTGAAATTATATACTGATTTTAGATTTTGTTACCTTTTTCAGCCCTCATTTATCTTCATCTAGGAATAAGAATGGCTTATAAAATTTGGGCAATGAAAATTATTTTTTTAATCTGTCATTTTATTTTAAAATTTTGTCTATTCAAGTATGAATTGCCTCGAGAAACAATTCTTCTAGCATCTTATTTTCTATTATGGTTTTAAGATGAGCGTGCATATTCAGCGTTCTTCTGCTTCATCTTTTACATTTTTCTTTTTTTTTTCTCTTCTTAGTGTTTCCTTTCTTATTCTAAATCCAATTGACGACCTCGATTGAGAAATAAAATCAGTTGGAACACTTAAAATTGAACAGGAACAAATTAAAATTGGTCTTGATATTGACGTAGTCACTTTTCCATTCAGTGGTTGAACTCGGTCTTTTCAACTGCAGCATATCTTCCTTCCCAGTGCAATAAATATATATTCTTGAGTTGGGCAGCTACTACCTTGAAAATTCCTCTTGACACCCTATTGACCAAATGAATTCTATTCTCCACGCGGACACGATCCCTATCGTCTACGAAAATTCCTCTTGTTTTTTTATTTGTTTGTGAAATAAGTATTTAGATGCAATTTTAAGACCAAAAAAGCTGTCTTCTCTTCATAGTTTTTTCTGCTACAATTCTTCTTGTGTATATATCTGTTTATGCAGCATGAATTGAAATGTTGATATTACAACTAGGGAAAAAGA
>JAOSBP010000204.1:27658034-27674322 GCA_027563825.1 Erythroxylum mucronatum
AAGCATCAAAACCGATGATGTTGAGGATGGTGCTGATCTTTTCGAACATCAATCATCTTAGGCAACTCCGGTCTGCCATTCTCTGTGTTCAAGCATGGGGGTTTGTGGATTCTGACTCAATCGGTGTATCATCTCGGTCATGTTTCAAATCTTGGATGGTTGATTTGGTTCCTACACTTACAGCATTGTTGAAGTTCTAGTTGGACTTCACTAATGTAGGTGGGCATTGGAATCAACTTGTGGCATGATTTATTTGTATCATGATCAACAGCCTGCTGATGTAAGACGTGCAAATCAAATAATTGCCTGTGAATGTGGGAGGGGTAGTGTTCTCCTATGCTCCCGTTTAAAGTCTCTAGATCTGGACAATTTGTTTTAAATGCACAAATTACTTTTGACCCTGGCCATATCTAAACCGAGATTATGCAAGTATCACACGTGGCAGCATTCTTATAGTTTTTTGGTGGTTACTGTTACATGTTATACACATTATTACAAAGGAGAGCTGATTCATATTTTATGTACTAAGAGCCTTCACAATCCCTAGGAAGTGAGTAGCTATTGGTATAGGGGGGTCCTATTTCTCCACTTTATACCTAACACTGATTTTTGCCTCCACTACTTCGAGCCCTTCGAAAGCGATTACCTATTTTATTATGATTTTATCCTACAATGTTTTTATTTTGTCGGAGCTGTTGTTTTCTGTTTTCATCAATCACTTCGCTACTGATGATGTTTTCTGCAGTGATTGTCTGCAATTATAGCCTCATAAGAAGCAACAACAGCCCCAAATTATGGCATTGGGCTTCCAAGGAGGATATATAATACTAATTGAGCTTGCAAAAGAATTGATCTTTAAAGCTAATTAAGGTACACGTGCCCTGAACTTCTTTTGCACCAGGAATCTGTTGCTAAACTAGTACAATTCAGTTAATTTCCTTTTATCAGAGTAGAAAACAATGAGATGAAAGCTTGCCATTTGATTTTGTATTCTGTTTTCAGTATTTGGAACACACGTCATGTGGAAGAGGGTAGTTCTTGTTAAGAAACATGATTCCTGATTAGAGATATAGATTCATAGTTTAGCAGAAGTTAGGTATAACTTAAAACAATTTGATACCCTTTTTGACCAAAAGAAAGCTGTGTACTTCAACTCGGATAAGATTTTAATTAATACTAACCATAGGGTTCGTTTAGCTGACACGCTATAAGTAATTGGAAACAGATGGAAATGAAGGGTTAGTGAAGATGGCAAATCACTAAGTGTCAGTGTCTTATGTAAACATGGATATAGAATAACTTTTTAAACGACGACATGTATGGCCCTCCATTGACTATTGCCTCCCACCATTTATATCCCACAAAACTTATCATTCCATATAATGAAATCCCCATTTTGTGTTCTAATCAAATGGCCAAAAGGGTATTGGCAATTTCCATTCCTTAATCATCAAATTCCATCACACGTCATAGCCCATGCACTCCCCACTAACGTCCACTTGGAAAAAACTTTGTGTGCTCAACAAAACCCTTGATTATTATAAGCTTCTGTTGCTTAATATGTGATAGGAATTCAATCATCATATGCAAACCTGGCCTTTCCTCTAGTGCTGCTATGTCCATGGAGAAGAGCAAATCCTTTGCAGGTTACTCTCATGCCTACTCAGAAATCCGGCTTGGCCTCGAAGACCGGTCCAAATCTTATAGCTTCAACGGTCCGACGACGACGAGAAACAACGATGAGTGGGGAGCCCCTTCAGGCAATCCAGAGCTGAAGAGGAGGAAAAGGGTGGCTCAGTATAATTTTTATACCATGGAGGGTAAGCTCAAATCATCATTCAGGAACAGCTTCAAGTGGATTAAGAGCAAGTTCGTCGATGACTACTATGATTGAACTCGAGTGAAACAGATAAACTTGAAAATGATTGTGTTACCACTTCTTTTTTCCATATACCATCTTCTCTTCTCCTTTTCTTGATGATACATATGTATGGAATGGTTTGAAAAGCCTTTTACATGGTGTGTATGTATATATGATGTCTTTAATCGTTTTCCAAGTACAAACTATTTAAGGACAGAACCAGTTGTCTCTGTTATCAGGAAAACAGTAGATTTTTCTGGCAGAAATCGACCAACCCTTTTGTGCATATCTTATAGAACTTATGTATGAAAGTTTCTTTTTAAGAACTATACTCACATCCCAAGCCGTATGAATAATGTTGAACAACTATAATCATCAGGTAGACAATCAAAGAAAATACAGAGACACTCTGATTCAATCCTCAAGCTCCCTTATACAGTGCATGAAATAATTCTCATTTCTTTGGAGCAAAAGACAATAAACTTTCTGAAACTTTTTTAAAAAATATAATTTTTTTGTAGTTTTTAATTAAATACTATTTACGCATTGTTCCATTTTAACTCTTATATTCTAACCGAACTAAATAAATTTGATATAAATTAATAATTTATTATATTTATATAAAATTGTTAATTTTAATTGAGTTTACTTATTTCATATCAACTTTAATTAAGAGTTAATTAAATTATCATATTAGTGACATTTGATTAATTCCCGTATGATATTTATACCGAATATATTTCATCGTTAATTTTTTAACTGAATTCTATGAAAAGAGCTTTTTTAGAAAATTAAAAATTAAAAAATCAAGAATTTTAAATATTAGAGATTTTTAAGTTTCTTTATTTCTTTTACCTATTTCTTTGCATATATACAAATAATTTCGAGCCGGCTGAATTCAGACTCGGGTATTTTTATCATACCTACTTGTCTTCTACTTAAATGCCTCACACGTATGTCCAGAGCTTTTACAAGTGGGGTTCATTCATGTAGCGGGTGTATCTACCAAGCAGATTCTAAGTATAAAACAACAAAAAAGAAATAATTGCATAATACGATAGTCAAAACACAAACGTCTGTGGTGGTTTTTCAACAGCTCCCGGTGGTTATACTGTAAACTCTCAATGATGATCGCATGGGTGTTAGTCGCACTTGGCACATTAATCTTGTTTTTAGCTCTAACTAGTTGTTAGCTCTTTTACTTACAAAAAAAAACACAAACCTCCTTCCACTAAATAATAATCACCTACTTAAACTCGGTTATACATATTTTCAATCCTTATTATCAATTACTAAACACAGTCACCACTTTCTAGCAAGAACCGATCATCTGTTTTCATTACTTTTCTGAGTTGCTGTGGTCCAACCTAATCCATGGACATGATGATCAAACAATAATTCACTCAACCCTCATCATTATACTGTTTAATTAGCTTTGGAAGATTCCAACTTTCAACTTGCAAAAGGAAAAGGCTGAGCTTGTCTCCAATGTGCTTATCAACTAAAAAGTTTCAAGCTAAAGCTGAGGATAGAGTTGTTTTTCTTTGTCATGATGATCAAGAGAGGGTGATGGGTTATGAATGTATGTTAGGTCAATTTCTTTATTTGATTATGAATTGTTAAGTTATGGAATAGTATGCTTAGAATATATATATATATATATAATTGAGTAAAAGATATAAAATTTTCTTATAATTTAAGAAATCTTTTTAAAAACTAACTAATATTTAAAATTCTTGACAAAAAGTTTTTTGAGAAATTTTGCTATATGTTCCTTGACCCGCCTGCAAACGAAGAAAAACAAAAGTACGAATTGATCATAATATTTTTTGAGAAATTTTGTCCGTCTTACATTTTTAATTTTTTTAAATAATAAAACAATGTCATTTTCATTCTCTTATTATCGTTTGAGCTTCGGATTGAATTAGGTCATGATAACTTAGGTCTGACCCGTTGACTTCAACGCACGTACTTTTGTCAATATTAAGTATAATTTTATATTTTAATATTTTTAAATTAGTATTTATATAATTATCTTAAACTTTAATAGAATTAAGTTCTTGATAGTTATTTCAAAAAAAAAAAGTTCTTGATAGTTTATACTATACGAGAGTTATCCAAGAACATACAAGGAAAGAAGCCACGGAAGCATACTCCTATGGCTTTCACTACCTTTTCAAGTTTCAATAACAGATTTTCAGATAACTACGAAGTTCCAGGAACAGATGCATGTACGAATCAAGAAGTAGAAAATGCAACAAATCTGGTACTAACCTTAGCTAACTTGTCATATGAATCTGCACTTCTAGGCACCAAACCAGAAAGGCTTCTTTAAGAACATTTTCAACAAGCCACTTTGGCCATCCGTCCACAAGCTCCTCTCCTGCAATCTTCTTCAGACTAATCTTCTGTGGAAAATTTTCTCCACCACCTTACCTCCATCAATGGCTTTGGACTGCTTTCCCAAGGTTTGTGTTGACTTGTTTTGGGGGGTACGTGCCTGTAAATATTATTCAGTCAAGTTCTGTCCTTGTCGCCTGGCATCTACCATTGTTATCTGGTAGTTGTTCTTTGATCCTATCCAGTAGGTATTTACGAAGAGAAATCCTTGCCAATGAACACGCGAACTTAAGTTTTCTCGATCAGCACTTGCAACTGAAAGCACATAAACATGACATGGGCACCTGAAAAGTGTTATTGGGTTGACCAATGTGCCTGTTGTTGGTTGCCGGTCAGTCCGACCCGATCTTCCAAAGTGCATCTTAAGTCTAGCCCGAATTTTTTAAGTGGGCTCAAACCTAATCCGGGTTTGAGGAGATAGAATTGTTTTAGAATGAAGATTGAACTATTCAATTTAAGTTTCACCTCACTCAAATTTAAATCTTCATTTTAGATTGATCGGACTCAAGCTCTCTAATATTCGAGTTTAAGCATGATCAAACTTAAATACTTAAGTTTGAATTTGAGCTTGAGATTAATTAAACTTAATTTAATTCATTAATTTAATTTATTTATTATAAATTGATTAAGCCTAAAAAGAGGTTTATTAAACTTGATTTGAGTCTGGTCAAATTTAAACACTTAAATTTAAACTTAAGTCTGATCAAATTAAATTTAATCTATTAATTTTTAAGTTGAATTTGATCAAAATTAATCTAATCCTAAATTAACAAATTAAGTCTTAATTAGTCACATTTTGAAAAAAAATTCAGATCTTGATTAATCAAATTTTGGATTGTTCCATTCCAATTAAGTTGAATTTAAGTTTCGAGAAAATTTGTCAATCCCAACCCAACATACTGTCATCTCCACTCAAAATTTTTGATAGAATTCTACATTTGGATATAAATTTTAATATAGATTAGAAAGATGAAAGTCATCATTTTCCTTTTTTATTCATAGCTCAAAGTTTTGTGCCGCTAAGGCGACCTCCAATTTGATTGTTTCATGCCTTGCAACTGGTGGAAAAACTTCAATATAATCAACCCCATATTGTTGATTGTATTCCTTAGCCACTAGGCGTGCCTTATATTTGTCAACTTCACCATTTTCATTCGGCTTTGTTTTGAAGATCCACTTCACTCTAATGATTTCATGTCCATTTGGAAGATCATATAGTTCCCATGTATTATTTCTTTCGATGGCATCAATTTCTTCATCCATTGTCTTTCACCATTTTTCCTTTTTGACAACACTTTCAAATATTGTAGGATCACAATATGCAAATAGAGCAAAAGGAGTGATTGGATCATTAAGTCCAGTTACCTCATAATCATTCATCCATCCAGGTCTTCTTATAACACGTTGAGGATACTGAGATTGATTTTCTTCTTCATCTTCTATCATGCTCGGTGAAACTACAGTAGTTGTAGTAACTGCTAGAGTAGCACTTTTAAGCACACAAGTTTCAAACACCTGCTCTTGTTTATTGTAGTTGTTACAAAGGACCTGTATAAGTTGCTGCCTATTTTAGTCGCACGCTCTCTTCTTCATCAAAAATGACGTCCCTACTGATCACAATCTTCTTTATTAATGGATTATAAAACTTATATGCTTTAGATACATCATTTACATCAAGGAAGACACATTTCTCAGCTTTGTCATCAAGTTTCTTCCTCTTATAATCTGGGACATGGGCATATGCGATACAACCAAAAACCTTGAAGTGATCGACAGTTGGTTTTCTCCCACTCCAAGCCTCTTGCAGTGTCATGTTTTGAATAGAAAAAGTAGGACTTTTGTTCAGTAGGTGGATGCTCCAATTTGCTGCTTCAGGCTAGAAAGTTTTTGGAACTCTTCCTTTTGCCATTAAGCTTCTCACCATGTTGAGGATAGTTCTATTTTTCCTCTCTGATACACCATTTTGTTGTGGTGTATATGCAGCTATAACCTCTCTTTTCATGCCATGATCTACACAAAAAACTTTGAATTCCTTTGAGCAATAGTCACCACCTTGATCTGTATGAAGAGTCTAAATGTTCCTACCAGCTTCATTCTCCACGAGGGTTTTAAAGTTCTTAAATAATGAAAAAAAAAACTTATGATTTCTCCTGTAGAAAATAGACCCAAGCTTTTCTTGAATAATCATCAATAAAGTTACTTAAGCAGACCCAAGTTTTTCTTGAATAATCATCAATAAAAGTACTTAAGTAGCGTTTACGTCCATTTGATGATGGATTTATTAGTCCACAAATGTCTGAATGCACCAGCTCTAAAAGATCTTTAGCTCTCCAACACTTCCCTTTTGGAAATGGTGATCGATGTTGTTTGCTAATGACACACTACCTTTGAGGAAGAACAGTCACCAAACCTTTATGTTGAAGAGTCTTCAGCCCGCTAAAACTCAGGATGCTGTAACAAAAATGCCATAACCAAGAGGGTTCTTTCATCTCAACCACTAAACAAGACTGAATACTTTCAATCTTCAAAGGGAACAACTTGTTTAAACTCATCTGAACAATTGCAATAGCACCTCTCACAGAATCATAAATTTCATAAGTACCATTCTTAATGGTAATAACATAACCCATCTCTTGCAATTGATCAACATTTAATAAATTGCTTTTTAGGCTAGGAACATACAGTGCATTGGAAATTGTCTCCATGAAACTATTTTTGGTTCATATCTCAATATCACCTTTATCCACCACTTCAATTTAAGAAGAATCACAAAAGACACGGTAGAACAAAATTCTTCATTCAGACGTGAAAAAGAGGACTTACTTTCACTCATATGGTTGCTACAACCCGTGTCCACATACTAACGTGCTTTATCTGCTTGCACAACTATAAGCAATGTTTCTATTTCCTCTTTTTCAACAAACATTGAACATCCTGCGTTGTCATTAGGTAGTCTTGTACGACATTCAGAACGAAAATGACCAAAATTATGGCATTTGAAGCATTCTACCTTGGATTTGTCAAAGCCGCGTCCTCTACCTTGGCTTTGATCACCCTTGGAATTCCTGTTATCATCTCTGTTTCCACGTTCTCCCCTTCCTCGACCTCGACCTCTGCCCCTACTTAGTCCCCTTGAGTTGTTGAAATTTGTGGAAGCTTTTAAGGCCTGCTCTTTAACTATTGAACTTTTGTTCATATACAAAAAGAGAACTTTACAGCTCATCAAGAGAAAGTGAGTCTATATCTTTTGATTCCTCAATTGCACATACAACATAGTCAAATTTTAGAGTCAAGAAGCGCAAAAGCTTCTCTACGATGGCGACATCCTGCATCTTCTCGCTGTGACAACGCAGCTTATTGCAAATTTCCAGGGTTTTGACACAGTAGTTGTTAACAGACTCACCGTCTTTCATCACTAGTGACACAAAATCTTCCGTAAGGCTTGAAGTTGTGATCGCTTTACTCTGGTAAAGCCTTGGTACTTTTTCTTTAAAGAATCCCATAAATCCTTGGAGGTTTCTTTGAAAAGAATAGTCTCCAAGATTGGGCGATCAATGGCTTGGAATATGTAATTTTTAGCCTTCAGATCCTTCAGCCTTCTGGCTTCAATAGTTGTTTTCTGAGTATCCGTCAGGACAAAGTCTTCTCCTGGTTCTCCAATTCCATCTTCAACGATGGACCAATACTCCTTAGATCATAGAAAATTTTTCATCAGCATGCTCCAATGGTCATAGTGGCCATCAAAGCATGGAATCGATGCTTGAACAAAAGCTTCGGATGCCATTAGTTTGCTGCTGCAAACGAAAAAGACTGCTGAAAGAAAAAGATTACTCTGATACCATTGATAACCAAACAAGTGAAAAAGAAGAGGTTTCTTGCCAGCGATTTATCCCTATAGAATTATCATAAAGTTAGCACATAAAGTAAAATATTAGTTTTTATTTGTTGAGGAGGAAAACAAACTATGAAAGAGCACAACAACAGTATACCGTCCAATAAATCATCAAGGTAATATGGAACAGCTGATGAAGCTCTTATAGCTTGCCAAACATAATGCTTACAGCTCCCAATAGAAGCACAGCGTGTGTGGCCAACTGAAGCTCAAGTAGTAGGTGATCCTAAAACAGTAGCTCCAGAGCTTTCTAAAATTGGGAAGGGTGATTCACATGTTCCGACAGGATACTGCAAATTGAAAACATAAGGTAAGAAAAACGATGTGAAAACAAGAGGTATAAATATTGCAAACCACCCAGATTGCACTAACAAAAGAGACATATCCAAGAAGCAGAACTAATAAGTTGAAACTCTGAATAGTAGACTATTATCTGTTAAAAAGTTATAGGCATTCTCTGACTTAACCTGATAATTTCGAAATACAAATGGTTGGGTCGGTGTCACACTGACCAAAGTTTATACAACGAAAACTTTTGGAATGCTTTTCACTACTGAATCTATTAGAAGGTCTCCATCCTCATCAGAACATATTTCCTTTAACAGTCTCTCAAATTGATCTACACTATGCTGCCGGATGGAATGCTGTATTGGTGGTAACTCAAGATTATTGCGATAATAGAAATTGATTCATACATTTTGTAGAATTAACAAGCACCAAATTTATCACTATTCCTCTCATCACTAAAGAACAAGAACTGAATAAAGATAGCCTCTACTCTTCACATCCTCAAGTTTTTGCGCATTCTACAACATACAGTCATGCCTATGTAGACACGTAATTCAGAGACAGAATCTATAAAATAAATTGTGAACGAAAGCAATTAAGCCGAAAAATAAAAGGAATAAACCTTACCTTAGATCCATGCACTACTTCTCTAAAACTCTGTGATGAACTCTGTAAAGGAACAAAACCAGAAACAGAGGATGAACTGATTGATATTTAAGATGGACACAGGACCCCCAACACGTTCATATCATTTCTTAAAAGAGTGGGTTTAACAAGGCTTGAAACAGAACTGAAGCTCTAAAATTGCCTAAAGTCGATCGAAGTCACATAAATACAAAAAAAAGAGAAATTTCATACAAACTCTATACCTTTGGTTGAGTTTAGACCAGATTCTCAAAAGTGGTCAAAGCACCTGTTTTCTTAAACTCAAAATACCAAATCACAGAGTACGTGAGTAGTTGGTGGAGAGAAAGAGTGTCTTTGTGTGAAAAAGAGGGACGGTTGTAATATAACAAAGAGAGTAGACGGATGTAAGAGTAAGATCGAAGAAATAAAGCGGGAAGCAAAATCGAAAAGAGGAGGAGATGTTGGCTTGGGTTAGGCAGAGAAAACGTTCGACTTGGCTCGGGTGAAAACAAAGTGGAAGCTGGTTTAAATAAAACAAAAACGCAGATGTTTTGATGTGGGACAAAATAGGGCCAGAGTGAATGGGACAGACGATCTGCTCCCAAAAAATGGGTATGCAAAAATTTTATACCAGGGTTTTAATGATTATCATAGTGATTTCACCATTTGTACAGTCAAAATTTCGCTTCTTGACCATGTGAAACATTATTCCGACACCAACAACATTATTTACCAGTTTTTTGATCAATTTCAGACTAAGATAATCAAAACAAATTAAGAAAAACAGTAAGTAATAATTCAAAAATGGTTTAATCACTTCGAAGTGTATCAAAGAAATAAAATTTTGTTTACGCTAAAATCTTAAGTTATATTTAAGTAATTCATTTCCACTATCATAAACATGCTAAATAGAGTGAAAATGAAATTGAATATAATGTTGAAACAATTTACGTAAAGTTACTCTGATACCACTTGTTAGAAATTTAGCGTTATGATTATTATTGAGACTGCCAATTCTACAGGTAAAGCTCAAGAGTAAGAACCAGTAACATTATTGTCAACATCAACGTAATATAACATTTGCTAAACTCCCTGTAGTTGAAGTATATATATATGGATCAGAAGGTCGAAAGAAAGATGGTCCCCAGATTCCCCCCAGTAATGCTTTCACTTACAAGTCACAAGCGTCAGTTACATTTCGTTGATACAAATGTGATGATGCAAATATGTGAAGATCAGGCTGTGATGTCATGTTTTCTCTAGCCGTCGACCCATCTAATGGCCTTCCAGACCACCATCTTCTTGTTTCTTTTGGTGGGGCTACATAAATGCAGGTTATATATGTTGATCGGTATTTCACCATCATCAAGCAAGAAGGTTGTAAACGAAATAGAGGTAGGAACTTTCTGTAATTTTTACCTTTATGCTTTTCTACTCTAACTCTGGATTTGAGCACAAGAGCGTCAAGGCTCAGATCTGGGACACTGCCAGCCAAGAACAGTACTTTTCTTTAGCTATCATTTATCAACTGCTGTCAGTCACAAGGTAAAGGTTTTTGTTTTATTGGGTTTTCATTCCTTATTTGAAGTTTCTTTCTTCCTGTGCCTTAGATGGGGCTAAGCTTGGGATGAGATTTAAATTTTGGCCCCCCTTTGTGTTGGAATGTACCTGTCAAGAGTCAAGCTTTAATGGTTGTTTATGTTTTATGCAAATGTTTATCTTGTTTTTTCCTGGTTGAAGTTAGAGTGCTTTCTTTTTATTTTGATGGAAATATGTTTTTTTAGTGATTAGTTCGTTGTAGACTCGTGTTAATCATCGTGTAGAATTGGATTTTGTAGAGAGTAAGGCAGAAGTTTTGGAAGAGGAAAATCTCTTACGTTTTGTATTGAAGTTGTGAGGATTATATACACAAGCTGTACAATAAAAAGGAATAAAATCTGTACGTAGCGTATATCCTAACTAACTACTGACAAGACGCAATTACAGAGTGAAAAAAATGTTGTACTGGTGAGCGGCGGGAGCCTAGTGGTGGTCTATCGGTGTTGATGAAAGGTGTGGATGTTGCAGTGGTTGTCTATTGTTGTTGGGGAAAAGCGTGGATGCTACAGCCCCTCCTCAAGTTGGAGGTCGAGTAACCTCAACTTGGCAAGAATGGCAGAGAGGGAGTGCCAGGGGAGAGCTTTGGTGAAGGCATCTGCTAACTGTTGTTTGGAGGATAGGTGACGGACAACATTGCGAACTAAGTGACAGTCGATGTCAAGATGCTTTGTGCGTTCGTGGAAGACAGGGTTGTTGGAGATATGCACTGCAGCCAGATTGTCACATTGGAGAGGAATGGGAGCGAGAGAGGAACTTGCAAGTCACGGAGAAGAAAACTGATCCATTTGATCTCACAGAAGGTGCTGGCCATACTTCGGTATTCAGCATCAGCGGAGGATCTGCTCACCATGGCTTGTTTCTTGGTTTTCCATGAAATGAGGGATGAACCAAAAAAGATGCAAAAGCCAGTCAGAGATTTGCGAGTAAACTTGCAGCCAGCCCAGTCAGCATCGGAGAAAGCGTGTAAAGAAGGGGAAGCTGTGACTGGGTAGTGTAGAGCCTTGTGGATGGTGCCCGATAAGTAACGTAGAACATGTAAAAGAGCTTTCCAATGAGAATGGCATGGTGTGGCAGTAAATTGGCTGAGTTGTTGGGTGGCAAAGGCGATGTCCGGGCGAGTGAAATTCAAATAGAGGAGTTGACCAACAACTCGTCTGTATTGTTTAGGAGCGGTTAGTAGTGGGCTATCATCAATGTCGAGTTTAGAACTTGGGTTCATGGGAACGTCAGTGGGTTGTAAGTCTGTCAATTTGAGATCAGCTAAAATATCACGTATGTATTTCTGTTGAGAGAGTAACATACCAGTCGGGGATCTGGCGATTTCAATGCCAATGAAGTACTTGACATTGCCCATGTCTTTAATAGTGAAAGCACGGTTGAGGAGTTGTTTGACATCACAAACCAAATCTTCAGAGGGACTGGTGATTAAGACATCGTCAACGTAAATAACCAAAGCAACAAATTGATGGTGGGTACCTTTCGTGAAGAGACAGTGGTCAGATTCCTGTTGGGTGAAACCAAAAGTTGTGAGAGTTGAGGTTAGTTCCTTGTTCCACTGCCGCCCTGCTTGTTTAAGGCTGTAAAGCGATTTTTGTAGTCGTAAAACTTCTCCCGTCTGAATCTTATGGTACCCTTGTGGTGGAGTGATGTAGATTTCTTCGTCGATGCACCCATGTAAGTAGGCGTTGTTGATGTCGCAGTGGTGAACTGGCCACTGGTTAGTGGTGGCAACAGCAAGGATGGTGCGAATGGTGGGTCGAAGTAATCAACGCTTACAGTTTGCGTGAAACCTTTCACCACTAGGCGTGCTTTTCGTCGATCGATGGAGCCATCGGGATGGCGTTTGATGCGGTAGACCCACTTTGTCGTTAACGGTTTCTTCCCTGTGGGCAGAAGAGCCGAAATCCAGGTCCCATTATTTTCAAGGGCGCCAATCTCCACCTGCATGGACTCAAGCCATAATGGGTCATGTTTAGCAGCATCATATGAAGGTGGTTCATGGTCGGTGGATATATTGGCCAGATAAGTGGTATGGGGTTTGGAAAAATGGAGATGAGTTGTATCAAGGGATTGTGCTGGTGTAGTAACGTTAAAGGAGGTAGTGTGAAGGTGGGTGACATAGTCTTGGAGGTAAGATGGGGGTTTACGTTGTCTTGTTCTGAAACGTGTGGGTAAGGTGGGAGTCGACGGTGGTGAAGAGGAAGATGGAGAGGAAGAAGATAAGAGATCTGGATTTTTGGATATGGGTGTTGGATCTGGTAAGGTGGGGTTGGGTAGGTTGGGGTAATATGTGTTTGGGCTTGGTGATTTTGTTGGGTCAAAAGTGATATGTGGGTCATGGGTTTCAAAAAGGGTTTTTTCTTTGGGTGTTTCTGGTTGTATGGAAGGAAAAATTTGTTCATGGAAAGTAACATCTTGACTAAAAATTATTTGTCGTGTATCAATTACAAATAGTTTATAAGCTTTCCGGTCGGTCCCGTATCCAAACAGTAGACATTTCATGGCTCTAGCTTCTAATTTTTCTTTGTGGAGTTTTGTGTTTGTAGCATAGCATAAACATCCAAAAGTCCTAAAGTGGTCATAAGTGGGTGGCTTGGAATATAATTTTTGATACGGTGTCTCCCAAGATAAAACTTTTGTGGGTAGGCGATTGATGATGTGGGTTGCGGTTAAGATTGCGTCCCCCAAAAATTCTTTTGATAAATTGGCTTTGAATAGGAGAGCTCGGGTTATTTGAAGTAAGTGCTTATGCTTACGCTCCACGACACCATTTTGTTGGGGTGTATAAGCACAGGTTTTTTGGTGAATAATCCCTTTTGACTCGAAGAGTCGTTGGTTGGTAGTGTTGACAAATTCGGTACCATTATCGGTTCTTATTTTTGTGATTTTGTGGCACAATTGGGTTTCGATCATGGAGATAAAAATACTAATTGTATGGTGGACTTGGGCTTTGCTACTCAAAAGGAACGCCCAAGTAGCTCTACTAAATTCATCCACAATGGTTAAAAAATACGTGGAGCCGTCAAGGGCTTTTGTTTTATATGGGCCCCAAAGATCCATGTGAATTAGTTCAAAAGGCCTATTTGCTGTTATAATATGTTTGCCGAATGATTTCCGGGCTTGTTTTGCTAAGGGACATGTTTCACAAAAGAAATCATTTGGTGGCATAATATGTTGAAAATGTAAATGTCCTAAAACCTTAGTGGATACGTGACCGAGTCGAGAATGCCATAAACTAAAAGTATCAATAGCATTACAAATAAAATGTTCGTTGAGTTAAAATTGCAAAGATGGACCTTTCTTCGAATTTGGTGGTAGGAAGTGATGAGGTTTGAGTTTGTAAATGCCCCCGAGTTCTTCACAAATTGCTACTATGGAATGTCTTCGGGTCCTACAATATAACTTTATTTGAGATAAATATGACGGCTAAGTGATTGTCCTTAGCAAGTTTGCAGACTGATAAGAGGTTATGGTGGAAGGTAGGGATATGCAACATGTTTTCTAGTTGAATGGAATCTGTCAATTCTATGCTTCCCACTTGGGTGACTGGTTTAAATGAGCCATCTGGTAGCATTACGGGACAAAAATCAAGTGTGGGTTCAACGTGTTTGAGTAATTTCTGGTTGTGGGTCATATGACTTGATGCACCTGAGTCCACTATCCATGAAACACATTCATATTTAGAGCTAACATTATCATTATGGTTAGAGTGAATACTTGCGTAGCTGTTAAGAGCTACGGGATTCACTTGATTAATACCTTTTCCTTGACGAGGCGCATCAACTCCTGGACCTGTTTGTTTAAAGCACTGATTTGTGACTCTTGCTCGATGCCTTCACAGTTTAAGTTCCTTTGCCCAACATCGATGGGACTTTCGACCACTGCTCCAGCATAGCTATTCCTTTCCCTTGTGCGTTTTTGTTTTAATTCCTTGAACCATTCGGGCTCCCCATGGATTCTAAAGCACGTATCCACTGTGTGTCCCCTCTCATGGCAGTGGGTGCAATATTTATCTTCCCGTCTTACATAGCTCCTTTTGCGGTTCATCGAGAAGTCCTCTCTATTCTCTGTTTTTCTGTTTCCGATGGGTTTTGCCGTGAGAGCTATATTCATTTGTCCCATTTCATTTGTAGTCAACCCAGCAACATTTCTCTGTTTTTCTACGGTAAGAATCATGGAATAAGCTTTATTCACAGCTGGTAAAGGATCATTCAACATCACCTGGCTTACTACACTTCCGAACTCCTCTCTAAGCCCCATCAAAAATTGGACTAACCTTGTGTTATCTTCCACTGTGTTGTTGAGTTTACCAACCTCACACGGACAACTCCTGTACGGCATGACGCATCTGAGGTCATCCCAAAGCCTTTTCAGTTTCGTGAAATAGTTTGCCACCGATTCATTTCCTTGCCTTAGGTTGCTTATTTCCTGCATTAGTTGGTAGATTTGGGGTCCATTGCTTTCACCGTACCTAGACCTTAGCTCCTCCCATAGATCTCTAGCAGTGGTCACAACAAGAAAAGATTTTGCCAAGTCCTTAACCATGGAGTTTAAGAGCCACGAGATTACCATATTATTAGCTGTCCTCCATTTTTTTCTGTAGGGGTGGATTGTGCTCTGGCTCCTTGCAACAACAATTGACGAAGCCTACCTTGTCTTTTGCTTTTAGAGCTATAATCATCGCCCTACTCCAAGAGAGGTAGTTTGTTTCATCCAGCAGTGTGGTTACCAGGACAGCGCCTGGGTTTTCCGAAGCAGACAGCTCATATGATTCCTTTTCATCATCATGTACATCGGGTGGTATTTGGAAGGTGCTGGACTCTCCTTCACGTTCGGTGGTCATTGAGTGTTAAGAACCTGGCTCTGATACATGTAGACAGGAAAATCTCTTACTTTTGTATTGAAGCTGTGAGGTTTATATATACAAGCTGAGCAATAAAAAAAGAATAAAATCTGTACGAAGCGTATATCCTAACTAATTACTGACTAGTATGAAGACGCAATTACAGAGTGAAACAAAATGTTGTACTGGTGAGCGGCGGGAGCACAGTAGTGGTCTGATGGTGTTGGTGAAAGATGTGGATGTTGCAGTGATTGTCTGTTGTTATTGGTGGAAGGCGTGGATGCTACAAACTCCAATAGTGATAGGTTGCAGGAATAAAGTAGGCTCATAAAGGACAACAATGAACGTATGTTATTTCCTCATATTCCCGAAGGCTACAAGAGAAAATCGCACACTGCATTGAATTTAGTTGACCATATGCACGGTGTGGCCCAAGTTTAAACATAAGAACTTGCACTAACCAGTAACCAGTCCAGTTTGAAATTGGAACAATTGCAACATAGGCCATCAGAATGTTTCCAACCTCATCTTCGATGAGCACCTACAGCTACCTTTATAAAAGCGTGCATGCAACAAGTAAAATTGAAGAGGCATTAAAGTACCTCAACAGCATCAGACACTGTTGTTGCCATGTCATAAGTGATTTCTTCAAAAGTTTCATCCAAAAAAAACACTATTGTTGTGAGTTTTCGACCAGTTAAAAGAGCTTCAATTTCCTCACGTCCCGGTATAGTATGTCTTGGACCAGCTTTAACTGAACGCTTCAAGGCATTCAATG
>JAOSBP010000204.1:27684935-27696909 GCA_027563825.1 Erythroxylum mucronatum
GGGTAATCAGCTGATTACCCCAAACGCTGGGTAACACCAGCTGATTCATTTTTGGCTGGTTGGGTTGATAAGCCAACCCAACCAGCCAATTACCAAACAACTTCAATAGCTGTTTGACTAAGTCAAACAGCTAAAATTTGGTCAATCAGCTAAAATTTGGCTGATCAGCCATCATCCAAACACAATTTGGAAGCAAAATTCAGGGAGTGGCCATCAATTTAGTCCAGAGATTGCCAGAGTAGTGAAAGATGGGTTCATGGATTGGTGAACTCTTCCTGACTTTGAAGGGTTTGGCTTTGGCTTGTCCTATATCTTAATTAATATCTACTAACATTTACTAAAATTCACATTTCGTCAAAGGGTTGAAAATTTATGTTCAAAGCCTGAATTCGACTTGAAGTCTAATTAGATTTAGACTAAACTCGATCATATTTTTAAAATTTAAAAATGATAATATTTTAATTAGTATATTCAAACTTCTAACTATATTGGATCAGACTTCAAATTTAACTTGAAAAGCAAAAATTTTAAAAGGCCCATTAAACTCGAATCCAGCGTGAGTAACATTTGTTATCTCTAAAATATTGTAATTATTTTCTGCTTCATCGGATCCTCTCTTCCTCGAATATCCGTTTCACGGTGCTCAACCTCATAGTTCAGGGTACCCGCGAACTTTTCACACGGAGCTGGATTATTGCTCATCGTCATGTCTATCGAGCGAGCAACAGATGCGCAACTCAAGCTGATCAGTCCGTCTATAGTGTCACATTTTTTGATACTACACTTCTAGGGTGCCAACGTCTTCCATTTGGGGATATATCGCAGCACCCAGATTAGTAGGGTGATCTGTAGTGTTTCTGCTTCCCTTTAATAAAATTTTTTTATAATTATTAAGGAGGCTTAATAAATTTTGTCTTTGATTTTTACTTATAAATCAAGAGCTGGATCCATTAGTTTCCTCTCATCTTTGTTTGTCGTTGTACTTTCCACTTGATAAAGCACAAAAGACCAATAAGAGTGTGAGAGTGAGACCCACCCTTCCATTTTACATTCATTTCTTGTTTCCTTCTCCAATAAGGTTTAAGTTTGAGAATTAAAAAATGTTTAAACATCTTATCAAAATTTAAATTAGTAATAAATTAATAATTTAAAAAGATATAATATTTATTGTTTTATGGATGTTTGCAGCTTTAACTTTATATCCACTCCTATCTATTATCCTTCAATTCACCAAGCACAGGACTGATCCATATAATTGAACATATAATTGCAGTAGGACCAAGGGGGGACATGAACTGATGACTCTCTTAGATGTCATTTGCAAGTTAAATATAAATGATAAGGCAACCCAATAGCACAAATTAAGAGGAAGATAGAATGAAAAGATCAGTAATTTGAATTTAAGTTTTTTTAAAAAAGATTCAAAATTTAAGGTGAACAAAATTTCAGTTAAGCAACAGTCCAACCAAACCCATTGTAACAGTCCTCAACTTTTCCAATGTAAGAAAAGGAGTGATTCTTAGTACTTGATTAAAAAGATACACAAGAGTGTTTTAGAAAAGGTTAGCAATGTATGTAAACTAAAAGGTTGGTTATGATTACAATTAAATTATGAGACATGGCAATAGTTGACTAGAGACAAAGACAAACTTTTGCAGATATGGAGAAGAAGAAGCACTTAACACTTTAGTTTAGAGAGACAAAGACATAATCTTGCAGGTTAGGCAAGGACTGAGAGCTCAGAGGCACAAAACAAAGTTGAACTGGAAAGTTGTGTTGAGCACAAAGTTTTTGTAGAGAGACTGGCATGATACTGCACTTACCTTTCCTTCTTCGTCTTTTTTTGGAGGGTCTCACCATTTTCTCTCCCTAAAACCAGAGAGCTTAGAGCTTCATATCTAATGGCAGTTCTCAGACCTTAAACTAAAGGTTACACCTTTTGTGTTTCTTTCATAAACCCAAGCAGGAAAAGAGCTAATTATGAATTCCCACTTCTCTTTTTTGCTTCTTTATCTAACCATTCTCTCTCTACAAGCTGCACCATTGGCGCCACATTTTACCTCCATCGACAAAGAAACTCAAAATCTTATCAACTTCAAAGCCACTATATTTAACTCATCTCTTCTTCAAAACTGGCTGCCAAGCCAAAACCCATGTACTTTCATTGGAGTTAAATGCCAGGAAACAAACAGGGTGTCTTCTATAGACCTCAATTTCGTTCCTTTAAGCACTGATTTTCACTCTGTTGCTACGTTTCTTTTGAGTCTTGACAATCTACAGAGCCTTTCCTTGATCTCTACCAACATTTCTGGCTCCATTTCGTTCCCTTCTGAATCTATGTGCAGCTCGGTTTTAAGCAGCTTAGATCTATCTGTTAATGCTCTTTCAGGTCCTATCTCTCAGTTAACTAGTTTTGGTTCTTGTCCAGCTTTGAAGTCCTTGAATCTTTCAAGCAACGTTCTTAACTTTTCAGTGAAAGATAAATCAAGTGGGTTAACGCTCGGCTTGGAGTCCCTTGATCTTTCTCTGAACAAGATTTCTGGGTCAGACGTGTTGCCCTTTATACTATATGGAGGTTGCAATTTAAAGTTCTTATCTTTGAAGGGAAATAAAGTTAGTGGAGGCATGGATGTTTCTACTTGCAAGACTCTGCAGCACCTTGATGTCTCTTCAAACAATTTCTCGTCGATTGTTCCTTCATTTGGTGATTGCTTGGCTTTGGAGCATCTTGATATCTCTACTAATAAGTTTTCCGGCGATCTTGCTCATGCAGTAGGCTCATGTGCAAAGCTTAACTTCTTGAATGTCTCTACCAACCAGTTTTCAGGTCCAATTCCTGCTCTTCCAACGGGAAATTTGCAATTCCTTTCACTCGGTGGCAACCATTTTCATGGAGAAATTCCTCTACATCTTGAATATGCATGTCCCGGTCTTGTTGTGCTTGATCTCTCCTCAAATAATCTGTCTGGTTCTGTTCCCCCTGGTTTTGCTTCTTGCATTTCATTGGGTTCTTTTGATATTTCCGTCAACAACTTCACTGGTGAATTGCCTGTTTCTACTTTCCTGAGAATGAGTAGCTTGCAAAATCTTGATTTGTCAAGTAATGGTTTCATTGGTGATTTGCCTGATTCTTTGTCAACGCTCACCAGTTTGAAGACCCTTGATTTGAGCTCTAATTATCTATCTGGGTCGATTCCTGCTCGTTTATGCCAGGATCCAGGTAACAACTTTGAAGAGCTCTATCTTCAAAACAATTTGCTTACTGGGTATATTCCTGCAACTCTAAGCAACTGTTCACAGCTTACTGCTCTCCATTTGAGCTTCAATTACCTCACTGGAACTATTCCCGCAAGCCTTGGATCCCTTACTAAGCTTCAAGACATAAAGCTTTGGTTTAATAAGCTTCATGGAGAAATCCCACTGGAGATAATGAACTTAAAGACATTGGAAACCTTGATCCTAGACTTCAACGAATTGACCGGAGTGATACCGTCTGGTATAAGCAATTGCACCAACCTGAACTGGATCTCATTGTCGAACAACCGATTGAGTGGTGAGATTCCAGCATCAATGGGGCGTCTTTCCAATCTTGCCATTGTCAAGCTAAGCAACAATTCACTCTTTGGTAGAATCCCACGGCAGCTTGGAGATTGTCATAGCTTGATTTGGTTGGATCTCAATACCAATTACTTAAATGGTACAATCCCACCTGAGCTGTTTAAGCAGTCTGGCAACATTATCGTCAATTCTATCACTGGAAAGAGGTATGTGTATCTAAAGAATCAGAAGAGTGAACTGTGTCATGGAGCAGGTAATTTGCTAGAGTTTGCAGGAATCAGGTCTGAAGAGTTAAAAAGAATCTCCACCAGACACCCCTGCAACTTTATTCGAGTGTATAATGATGACACCCAAACTATGTTTAATGATAATGGATCGATGATCTTTCTTGATCTTTCATACAACTTGCTGTCTGGTAGTATTCCCAAGCAAGTTGGGAGCATGTACTATCTCTATATCTTGAATTTGGGTCACAACAATATCTCTGGAAACATTCCTGAAGAGCTTGGGAACTTGAAGGGTCTTGGCATTCTTGACCTCTCCAACAATAGGCTTGAAGGCATGATTCCTCAGTCTTTGACAGACCTTTCATTGCTCACTGAAATCGATATGTCAAACAATGACCTTACCGGGATGATTCCTGCGACGGGTCAGTTGGAAACCTTTTCAGCTACTAGTTTTGCCAATAACTCAGGCCTTTGTGGGATTCCTCTTCCTTCTTGTGGGCCAGGTTCAGGGTCTAGCTCAATTCCAGGGCATGAGAAGTCTCATCAACAACAAGCATCTCTAGTGGCGAGTGTAGTAATGGGACTGTTTTCCCTTCTCTGCGTCTTTGGCTTCATCATTGTTTTTCTGGAAATGAAGAAAAGAAGGAAAAAGAAGGATTCAACCCTTGATGTATATAGAGATAGTTACTCGCACTCAGGCAGTGCAAATACTGACTGGAAGCTGACGGGTGCACGTGAAGCTTTAAGCAGCGTCAATCTTGCCACATTTGAGAAGCCCCTGTGGAAGCTTACTTTTGCAGATCTTTTTCAAGCTACAAATGGCTTCCATGAAGACACCCTTATCGGCTCTGGAGGTTTTGGTTTTGTGTACAGGGCCCAACTTAAGGATGGAAGTGTTGTGGCAATCAAGAAACTGAAGCACATCAGCGGACAGGGTGACAGGGAATTCATTGCAGAAATGGAAACTATTGGGAAAATCAAGCATAGGAATCTTGTTCCTCTTCTTGGCTACTGCAAGGCTGGAGAAGAACGGCTACTCGTGTATGAGTACATGAAGTTTGGAAGCTTAGAAGATGTTCTCCATGGTCAGAAGAAAGCTGGGATCAAACTAAACTGGGATTCAAGGAGAAAGATAGCAATTGGTGCTGCTAGAGGACTGGTTTTTCTTCACCATAGTTGCAACCCACATATAATTCACAGGGACATGAAGTTGAGCAACATCTTGCTTGATGACAACTTGGAGGCCAGAGTATCAGATTTTGGAATGGCAAGGCTTATGAGCGCCATGGACACGCATTTGAGTGTTAGCACATTAGCAGGCACACCAGGCTATGTCCCTCCTGAATACTGCCTAAGCTTTAGATGCTCCACTAAAGGTGATGTCTACAGTTATGGCGTAGTTCTGCTAGAGTTGCTAACTGGGAAAAAACCAACGGACTCATCTGATTTCGGAGACAACAACAATCTTGTGGGGTGGGTGAAGCTACATGCTAAATTGAAGATAACTGATGTTTTTGATCCAGCCCTCATGAAAGAAGATCCAAACCTTGAGGTTGAGCTTCTAGAGCACTTGAAGATAGCCTGTCTGTGTTTAAATGATCAACCTTGCAGACGACCCACAATGTTGCAAATCATGGCAATGTTTAAAGAAATCCAAGCAGGGTCAGGACTGAGCTCGGAATCCACCATTGTTAACCAAGATGAAGGATTTAGTCCAGTTGAAATGGCAGACATGTCCATTGAAGAAGAAAATCTCCCAACTTCTTGAACTACCTCTTATATGTATACCCTTTAATGTATGTAACATACGGTGTACAATCCTGGAAAACTCAGTATTAAGTTATAGTGTTATACATAAGGAACTTAATTGGAGATCTATCTAATGACAATGGGTCGGTTTAGGTTCGGTTATCTTAAAATTTGAGGTTGATCAAACTTAATTTAATTTGTTGAATTTAGTGAGTTCATTATCAATTGTCACTTAATTTGTTTTGTTAATTTTAATACTAATTTTTTTTAAATTTAAATTCTTCAACAAAATTTAAAAATTTATAAAAATTATTGATTAATTAATTAATATTTTAATTTTAAAGTGTTAATTTTTTTAGATTTTTTAATTAATTGCTTGTGCTTTTAAATTTTTTGAGTGATTAACTTTTAAAAATCTTAATAATTTAGTTGAAAACATTAGTTTCATTAGTAACTTGCATCATAAGAAATTGGGCTCTGGCCGGCTCAACCTTGCTTGACCCGAAATCTACGAGCCAGGCTCAAGTTTAGAGAGCCTCAAGTAATGACAAAATGACGACTTTGTAAAAAACGTCATCGATTTGAATTTTTTTATAAAATAATAAGTCCGACCAATCATTTTTCTTATTGAATATTGTAACATACCATGTTCATAGAGCATATGAACATACCTGACATCCACACTCTCGCAGGACACATACCTGACATCCATAGTGATATCCGAGTACGTACCCCACAAGGGTGACATGCTAAAACAACCATTCAGTCAAAATTCTTTACAAAACTTTTGTTTCTTTTTAAAAAATGTATACGTATGCGGAAATAATTAATCAAATCGGACCCATTTCATTTAAAAACATTTCCATTCACAAGTTACAATTATTTCAAACATTAGTATTCAACAACCACTTGGGCCTATTTTAGATACATAACACTTACAATCAAAATGTTATTTCGTTACCAAATCAATCACATACACTTATAACAATTTTTGTGGAACATAATTCAAAAATAAAATCACTGAAGACATATGCGGGTACAAACTGATCCCGACCCCTAACTCATGCTCATTTGCAGTGGCTGAACTCCAATTGGTTTAATTGGATAACTCCTCTGAACCTGAAAAGTCAAGTTACAATTTTTATGAGTTTTGCAAACTCAAAGAGTGAACCGTAATTGATGATTTCACCGGATTCATATGCACAAATCACATATTTTGCAATTATTCATGTAGAATATGTATATTCCATAAACTCACACTGTTATGGCGCATCATTTAATTATTACGAATCAGAACATATATAAACAAATACAGATGCATATGAGACTCCACATTCGTTATTATTGTTGTGACCGAGTGCCTATCACATACACAAATATTGGCCTATTGGGCTCAGTCAGAAACATATATCACGGAGCATAGCTCTACGTGTAGAATCATATACCACGGAGCATCTCTACGTGCAAGCGCTTGATATTGGCTACTCTGATCACAACGCCTTTATATGCGCATGCATTTTATGAAATGCATCAATTCATAATTTACCATATATCACAATCATTTATAAAGCACAGTCGGAATTTCATAATCATCGGACCTAAGTTCGGCATTCAACTTTTGTTGAGAATTCACATAGCATAATACACAATCAAATTCAATTTCTTCTTAAAATTTATAGCCAAATGTCTCTAGTTCAATTTAAAACAAGAATCATTTCATTTAGAAATCTACAGATCAAAATATAGTCGAAATACCGAAGCATGTTCAGTAAAAACATGCCAATTATCAAATTCCAGCACACCTCAGCATTTTCATCCTAACACCCCCTTTCGAGATAATTTTGCATTATCATTATTATAAGGAAAATGGTGTATTTCAGTAACACTTTCTTCTAGACAATTTTTCCACTATGTTTCCAGTTTCAAATAACACCAAATCATACAATTTGATTTAGTATACTGAAAGTTATACCTAAAACAGTTCAAATTGTTTTTAAACTGTAACAGAACTCCTAACTCTACTTCCAACTAGATTTTGAAATGCTTAGAGATAGAATTAACATTCGACTTCTTCAAGAAAGTTGTAGAAATATATCTCTAATTTATTTGAATCAACAATCAATGTATTTGGAAATCTACAATTCAAGATCTAATCAAAATACCAAAGTCTATTCAATGAAAATTCTCCAGTTCATAACATTCCAGATACATCTTCACCAATATCTCATGCATTTCAGTCCAATTCACACATAATTCTCGAACCATTTAACATTCCATAAACACTAATCTTTTACTTACTTGTTTAGTTCTAATAGTTCTAATCCCAACTCAAAAATCACTCCAAATCAGTACTCCAAACATGCAGAATCATCACACATTCAAGATGGAATTAACTGACTTTCAGCTATGATGAAACAACAACCAACCGATTCTTTAGCTATTTTGTGATCAGTAAAAGCATTTATTTAGTGTGGTAATTTAGAATAGCTTCAAGAAAAACACAAGAAGGGGAAGACAGAAGCAAGTTTCGGTGGTGAGAGATGAGAAGAGAAGATAATGAGCTTGGTTGAAACAACATGCAAAAACATTACACCTAAGGTGCAAGATGTCACCATATTATTTCAACATGTGTCCTTAAGCATGTAAGCCACTTATCTCTTCCATAAGCTACCAAATGTCACTATTTAATTAGTCCATATGTCTACTAATTATTGGTCCACATGTCACACATTAATTCGCCCAATTTTCATTTACTTACTAGTCCATTTGTCATACATTTTACTATGCTAAATGTCACTCAATTTTAGACTTAATCATCAAAAAATTTTGTTGGATCCCGCTTGCTTCCAGAATCCAACTCTTCAGAATACCATAATACTGGGCGTGGTTCCTTGTAACTATTGGATCCTGCTCGATTCCGGAATCCAACTCTTGCAAAATCAAGAAACCTGTTCTTCTTCATTGCTCTTTAGTATTTTTTTTAAAATTTCCAACACTCTTCGGAAATCATGAAACATGTGTGTATTACCCTGTAGGGTTAATTAATTTAACCGTCATAAGCCATCATCGGTTCCACTTCATTCTCATGACATCTCAAGCCACAAAGGGTGAGCCACACAGCAGAATCACAAAAATCATAATTGGCTTCTTCAAAATGGTAGCTCTTAGTCTCTAGTTTATTTAGAAACAAGAACCACCTCATTCGGAGCTCTACAGCTCAAGTTATGCTTAAAAATCCAAAGTATATTCATGGCCAACTCATGCTCATACTCTCCCAACTGACCCCTTACTTTCTATCAATCAAACCTTTTAAATTCGAAACCAATGGCTATAAAATTTTATGGGAAGGTGGGAGAATGTGTTAGAAATCTATCGCCTCAAGAATCACCTCAATCAGAGGTCGAACGAAGAAGTTATGGCGAAACGAATCCCACATGTTCATGTCCTTACTCTTATTGTACATACCTTGGCGCAAATGCCATAACTCTCACTACGGATGTCGGATTGACTTCCTTTTTAGATGGTTTGAAAGAGGACTTCTAGAGCTACAAATTTTCTAAAGACAAAAAACTGACATTTTGTCGTTTGGAGGGTCAAATTACACAGACCGTGTGATCTAACACGGCCAGGCCGTGTAACCTTCTGTTGAAATAGTGTCCCTGCGCCCAAAAACACACAGCCCGTGTGATTTTACACGGGCAGGCCATGTACCCTTCGGGTGACACAAAATTTTCACTCTCCAAGGCCCCTCCAAAGGGTCCTAAAGCCATCCTAACATCCCCTTTCCTCATATCTTGCCAAAATCGACTTTTTCTAGTCCGATATCACTTCATATACTCTAATTGTTCGAGATACACATCCTCTATGACATCTCAACTTGTAATGATCATAACTTTCAGCTCCGCTATCGAAAAATTGCATACTTTATAGCATTGGAAAGATATAAAGACGAACTACAACTTTTATGAAGGCATCTTTGCCTAAATCTACTTATATCGATACGGTTTTTCCTTGGAAGGCAGCATACACATTTTATCCTCATGCAAAACTTACAACTTATCCCAACTTCACTTTCTCTATTGCAACATCATTCAAAACAATTCAACTTCTAATTGGAATTCATCCACACTCAACCTCAATTCATATGTCTCCTCATCTTTAATAACATCCCATCATTCACCACAAATCCTTTCTTTCTTTTCCATAATTCACTAATATATAACAATAGTTCATATTCAACGTTCATCAACTCAACTCATATCAACCATACACAATTCATATTTCATTTACATCATAAGATAAATGTTCACAAACTTTATTGCATTCCAAGCCACATTACATCATCAATATCAAAAATCCGAAATACAAACGATACAAAACCCCATAATTCTCAACATATGTCTAAAGTTTTATTTTTACATCATTCCAACTGAAAAATACAAATTATGCATAATCAAACGAATGCCTTGAATTTCTTTCACCCGATCTCTTTCTCATCACCTGGAGATGGGAATAAAAGGGGGTGAGCTTAACGCTCTTGGGTAACAAGTTTATAACCGAGAAACAAGCAAAAACCATTGAAATATTTATTTTCATAGCAAAATTCACATTGAAAACCATGCAACAAATATTTCCCAAATTCACCACTTATCAAGCAATTCATAACATCAAACATAATGAATTAATCAAATTTGTCACAAATACACATTAGCACATCGGAATGCTTTGGGTAGTTCGTAACAGAACGTATTATCGCAATCGCACATAATGGTTTTGCGTAGCCGTGAACTTAAGGGAGTCCGTGAAGGAGCTCCATGCCACTAGCGGGCAGGAGGGAGAAGCCTTTAGACAAGTGCACTTAACATACAGAACAAACCAAACCAAACCCACATAACATGTAATTCATGACTTGAAAACGGATTACCCAATGGAAAATTTCAAAAACTTGTTTGTCATGCGCATGGCATACTTCATATGCATTCCCATCAACATTTCATAATTCATCAACCAAAATCTAATACCAATCATATAACCATTACTCAAATCATCCAAAAGCCACAAAATACAACAATTTTGAACAATTTGAAATTATTCCCACATCACTCAAAATTCATTCACAAAAATTCATATACAAAAACTTATGGAACAATTCTAAACCATCTTAAAGAATAATAAATGCACATTTTTCGAAAAACCCTTGCACTTAGCAACTCACAATTCATCATCAAAATTTATACACCAAACATATAGCAATTTTACAAATCATTTACAAGCAATAAAAGCAACACTTATGAAGTAATTGAGATCATTTTATCTTCTTGATTTTGAAAATACATTAATGGCTCATTACTCAAATTATAAACATGAAACCCACCTTGAAATTCCTTGCTTAATACTTATTCAAAATGCATCCCCTCTTGCTCCTCTTGCCTCTCTTAATCTCCTTCATCCATGGCAAAATTCCCAAATTAATGGACATTCAAATTGGACAACCCACAATACATAATCACTAAAATTGATCTTAGAAAACTTAAACTCATACATTTCTTAAGCTAGATGAACCAAAACCCTCAAAAAATCCAAAGATTTAAAATCCCACTTACCTTGAATCTTCACCAAATGAAGAGTTTCTTGGCTTGAACGGAAGCTCTCATCCTCCTCTTCCTTTTTTCTTATTGAATCAACTCAAAATCACTCTTGAAAACTAAGAAAAAATCAAACCCTAACATGACTTTCTTTCTTTTTCTCTCCTCTTCTCCACCGAAATCTCCTTCTTCTCTCTTCTCTTTGTTTTCTCTCCCGTTTTTGTGCTCCTCTCTCCTCTTAACAAGCAAGACCACCTTTTATTACAATCATGCCATTAATGAGTGAGCAATGACTCTTATACCATTACATATAAGCCTTGTAACTTAAAAGCTTAAGTGACTTGCCAATTTTGCCCCTCATGCAATCTTGCCATCTTGATACTATAATTCAATTTAACCCATGTCATAAAATCTTTATCACATTAACATGCTAATTAACTCCACAAAATAATATAATTAATCTATCAATACGTCAAATTTTATTTAAATCATACTTAACTCCTTCAAAAATCAAAACCTTTTTCTAATCATGAAATTGAAGGAATTTGATAAAACTTCCTTCTAGAAAAAATATTTCTCATTGTCTTAATTTTCCAATGACATCAAAATCATTCGATTTGGTTCAGTAATCTGAAAGTTATACCCCAAACATGTCAGACTATTCTTATATTGAAACAATATTTTGTGCTCAATTTCCATTCGAAAATTGACATTCTTAGAGACCGAATTAAACCTCAATTTCATCAAACAATTTGTAGCCTTATTTCTCTAATTTAACCCAAATTAAGAATCATCTCATTTGGATAACTAGAGCAAAAGTTATGGCTAAAACACCGAAGCATACTCAATGAACAT
>JAOSBP010000204.1:27697009-27744118 GCA_027563825.1 Erythroxylum mucronatum
AGCATAAATTCACCTTTATTGTAGTTCAAAATTCAGTCTAATTCACTCATAAAAAAACCTATATAACCCACAATTTTTTTACATTAAGAACAAGACATAAAAGTATCCAATTTCATGCATCAATGTCATTTGTCAATTAATCTACTAGTCTATTTGTCACTCAATGATCAATGTCATTTGTCAATTAATCTCTATGCTAAATGTCACTCAATTATATATACCAAATGTCACTCATTTTATAGGCTTTGTCATCCTAATTTTTCATGTATCCACTTGTCTTATACCTAGACTAAATGTACATTTTAATTCATCAATTTCTCAATTGTAACAATAAATTTCAAGTTATCAATTATAGTCCGTCAATTCTTGTCATTGGTCCAAAGTACAAGACATTGGAAATACACATACATGTTACATTCATTTTAATTTCATACTTCGAAATATGTCAATTAAGTGCAATTTGTCTAAATCATAATTCATGTGTGTATGCTAATATTATGCATATATATGAAGACAATCATAAAATCATATCACAAATATACCAAATTCATTTTATATGATGTCATTCATGTGACTCAATAGTCTAACACTTTAGATCCTTCAACAATTTAAGAGACAGGATATCACTAATATTGAGTCAATAATTTTTAAAATAAATTGTTTGAACTTCAATCTTGTTCAAATCTATGAGTCCTGTTAGTCAAGTTTGAGTTAAATATAAGATTAAATTGTTAAAAACTCAACATTTTCAATGGCTGGGCCTCTTCAAAGTTAGATGGCAGACTCAGGATCATTGAAGCCTAAGTTGGAAAATTTAGAATTTCTTATTTCACCGATAATATATATAAGACAACGATTAATATATGCTTCTATCTAAATAAATTAATAATTAGTTTATTTTAATAATAAAAAAGCATAATGAATTTTATGATAATTATCACTTATGAGATGAAATTTAAGTTTGCTTTTATTAATATAATGAGAACTTCAAATTTCTTAATAATTTCCTATTTAAAATCATGAAACTAATAATTCATCAATTCATTTTTTGCAAAATTAGAAATAATAAGGGACTTTAATTATCGAGTTATATTGCTTGACACCTTTTACTATTTTATTTTTCTCTTCAAAAAGAGAAAATGTTATTATATAAATATTCTCACATTTTTTTGCGATATTATAATTATTTTAATTTTTTATTAGAATCAATAAATCTTGTTATCACTAGTTAAATACAAGACAAATTTAGTTTTACGAATCTGATATTTATACCAGATTCACAAAAATCGAGAACCTGCGACTCAAGTGATCTATTCTCAAATGCTTAATTTCGATCTCATATTTAAAAAATTTAAGTCAAAAAATTATGCTATATCAAAATTTAATTACAATAAAGTTTATACATAAAATTAATTACATCAAACATCTATTGATTTGAATTTTTATTCAATCTTGAATTTTTAAAAAATATTATTTGTTTTTCTATAATATTTTATTTTAATTTTACTTGATTTAATAATCATCATTCTTAGTTAAATTTTAATATATAATTGATTTAAGTATTAATTAACATAATATTAGTTATAATCAATATTTTAAAAGCCGAATCATAAGTTAAATTAGTAAGACAAGAGGTTTAAGATTTAAAATGTTCAACTAGTATTAGACTATCATAAATTTGATTAAAAATTGAATAACATTTAAAATTTTAAAAATGATTAAAGAAGACTATCCTTACTCTAAGTTTAGTCAATGTGCCCACCTGGGTAGAGTTTGCATATGTAATGAATTATGTTACAATTTTGTTACTATAAGATATGTTTGAATTATGTTACAATGAGATATGTACAATAATGATAAACCTTAGTTGATAGATAAGAGTAGCTAGACGTAATTACAACTAAGTGATAACGTAATTACAACTAAGTGATATACTTATCCCTAACACCCCGCCTGTAAGCTCAACTTGGGCACTAATGTTGGGCTTTTCTCTTAATAATATGAACTAGGAAGAGCTTAAAGGCTTGGTTAAAGTATCAACAATTTGAAGTTCAGTGGGAATGTAATGAACCCGCAGTGCTCCACTTGAAACCTTCTCCCTAACAAAGTGAAAATCTAACCCCAGATGTTTGGTGCACCCATGGTAGAGAGGGTTTGTCGTGAGGTAAATGGTACTAACATTATCACAAAGCAGGGATGGAGGATTTTGCAGCGGTATACCTAGCTCTTGAAGTATGTTTTGGATCCACTATACCTCAACTACAGTTTGAGTAACCGCTCAGTATTCAACCTCAATGTTGCTTCGTGAAATTGTCCATTGCCTCTTGGAAAACCTTAAAATCAGGGCACCACCATAGAAAATAGTTGTTCCAGGTGTTGATTGTCTTGTATTTGGGCAATTTGCCTAGTCTACGTTGACATAGGCAATGAGATCATGATTAGTTAACCTTGGAAGATGGAGGTCATAATATGTTCACTTTACATACTGAAGGATACATTTTACTGCTTTGACGTGAGAGGTGGTTGGGTTATACATGAATGGGCATATTGAATTGATCACAAATGCCACGTCTAGACAAGTAATGGTCAGGTACTGCAGAGTCCCAGCAATACAACAAAAGTCAAAGGGAATTGAGAGAGGTTCTCCATCTGCAGTGGATAATTTGGAGTTGGTCATCGGTGTGGTAACAGGTCTACAATCCAACATATTCAGTCTGGCCAATAGTTGTTGCATATAATGCCCCTGGTTGACAAAAATTCCATTCGAAGATGGAGTGACCTAAATGCTAAGAAAGTAACAAGGATTGCCCATGTCTGTCATAGCAAATTATCGTTTAAGCTGATCAATGAATGATTGCAGTAGCCTATCATAAGGACCTGTGACAATTATATCGTCTTCATAACCAAAAAGAATCAACCTTACTCCATTCTGATTGTAGACGAACATTGAGCTATCCAACTTGTAGGTGGAGAATCCCATGCTGATCAGGAACTGACTAAACCTCTAAAACCATGCTTTTGGAGCCTATTTCAAATCACAAAGAGCCTTCTTGAGTTTGCACACATGGTTTGGAAAATGAGAGTGATGAAATCCAAGAGGCTGTAACATATAGACCTCTTCAGTTAAGACCGTATTTAGAAACACGTTCTTGATATCTAACTGTTTAATGAGCCAATTATTGGTTAAGGAATTTGCAAGGAAAAGCCGATTAGTAGTTGGACGCACAACTAGATTGAAGTTTATGAAAAATTGAATCCTTCACATTGATTATAGCCTTTTGCATCCAATTGTGCCTTATATCGCTCGATGTTTCCATCCTCCTTTTGCTAGATGCAAAAAATCCATTTGCAACCTACCATGTTCATATCTGGTTTCTGTGGTACCAAGGTCTATGTGGAGTTAGCGATTAAAGTGTTGAATTCCTTTACCTTTGTCATCTTCCAGTTCAGGCAGAAGAGTGCTTCCTTAACAGTGGTGGGCTCAGCCAAAATGGTGACGACTTGAGACGATACCGTTTGAGTTATGTGGGGGTGAGTGAAGAGTTAATGACCGAAACGATGTCATACAGAGAAGGACGTGACGCTCTTAATGAAAAACATCACTGAAAAACTGCATGGCACACTTATCGAACCAATGTTGTTGCACGTTAGAGTGTTGTGTTTCACTTGAGCATTGGAATTTATAAAAAAACACTAAGCAAATGATGCGACACTGTTTTGCAGATGCGACATTGACACAAAATTGAGAAGAGAGATACGTTTCTTAGGTTTAAAAATTACTGCTTTGCCTCTTGTGATCATCAGATGAGTTGATAGTGCATTGGTGGGAGGATTTGCTGGTAATGGTGTCTTGGTTTGCGGATGAGAAGGTATGGGTATTTGAGGGGGTATTTGAGGAGGAAAATGGAATTGAAGCTCAATTGTAGTAATGATGGGTCCAAAGTGAGGAGTTCATTTTTTAGATGATCTAGTGACTATTTGTGAGGTGGATGGAGGTTGTTTTTTAAGTAGGGAAAGGAGTTTTCGACAAATCTTACATGGCAACTTATAATGACATGACCAGAGGCAGGATTGAAACATCTGTAACCCTTTTGATGCGGGTTGTAACCTAAGAAAACATAGGAAGTAGACCGCTGCTCCAACTTGTGCCATATCTGTAACATAGGAAAACAAAGGCAATCAAACACTTTCAAAAATGAATAATCAAGTGATCTTCCAAATAAAACAGAGAAGGGAGAGTTATTTTGTAGCACAAGTGTTGGCAGACGATTGATTGTGTAGATGGCAGTCTAAAAGGCTTCGACCCATAAAGCACCTGAATGTTGAAGCATGGTTCTGCCCATTTCTAATATATGGCGGTGCTTCCTCTCGGCAACAACATTCTGCTACAGTGTATGAGGGCATGAAGATTAGAAGAAAATGTCACATGAATTAAGATACTGCTGAAATTGGCGATTGATAAATTCCCTGCCATTGTCTGAGCAAAAAACTTAATAGTTATAGAGCATAAGTTTTCCACATGAAGCTTAAATGTAACAAAGCACATCATTAAATCAGTTTTTGTCTCATCAGGTAAAGCCAAGTGAAACAAAAATAATCATCCACAAGCATAATATAATATTTGTAATCAGTGACAATAAATTGTTGATGTCTATACATCACAATGAATTAGTTCTAAAACACAAATACTAATAGTAGTTCTTGTTGGCTAGAGATATTAAAATTGATCTTGTATTAATATTGTTATTATTGCTCCTATAATCTCTCCTATAATTGAGAGATTTCCTATAGTTAATAGCTAGATTACTTCCTAAATAGTCCTAGGAAGTTTGTATATAAACCTAGCTAAACCTTGTTCCTATGTACCGATATATCGTGAATACAAATAAACACTTTCAACAATTCTATCAAAAAATGGTCAATGATAAGCTTTAGACTCGAAACAAACTGAACAATGTAAGCAATGCTCACTTTTATTATCATTGAGGTTGTAAGACTCAAAAAACTTTAGTATGTAGATGACCCAGACAAGCATATCAAATGTCAAATGATGATGAAGAAGATAGTAAGGTTTGCTGTCCATGTGATCTTGGTAAGGATGGAAACCAAGGGTAGAATGAGCTGTCACTGGGGCAACAAAGCACCTCCTTCCCTATCTTTGCATTCTTTATAATGAAGCCCCATGTATGAAATTCAAAGAAGCAATCATTGTCACATGCAAATTTATGAATTGGTATCAAATTCTTGGCTAAATGAGTAACATGAACTATCGAAGAATTTAAAATTCAATTGAAAAAAATTTATTAAATAAAAATTTATTAATTAATTTTAATTTATAAGAACATATTAATTTACAAAAATTGACCGATTAATTAATAAACTGATCGATTTGTAACAACAAAAATTATAAAAATAAATCAACTAAAAAATTAAAACCGAACCAAAAATTTAACAGTTATAGTTAAATTGATTAAACCAATTAATTTTTTTAATGCTCGGCTATAATTGTACTAAGTAACACACGATAGTCTTGCTAAATCAAAGAAGGCGACACTTGTTAACTACAAATTTGTTGATAATACTACACAACATCGTGTGTTATATGATCGTGTTGTGTTAGGTAATACTTAATAATTTCTCTATTTTTTATTAAATTCAATTTATTAAAATTTTAACAGAAAATAACGTTAAGTATAAGGGAAATAAAAATAAAAAATTGGAAGATAAATAATAATTTATAAAATTCAAGAACTCCATATGATATAATTACCACTTTTATATATATATCTATCTATATAGGATGCAAGACTGCAAAATCCAAGTTGTTTATTAACTATATCCAATAACAAAGAGCAAGCGTTGTAGTAAAAAGGCCTAAGAAACTTAAAGTATATAACAAAGTAGTACAGTGATTAAAAGAAGAAATTGTTGAGGTGGGAAGGAGGCTGTGAATCTTCAAGATCCTGAGAAGGTGAATGCGCATGTCTTCCTTCGTATGTTGTTATTACCATTCTCGGGTCCTCCGCTAATCTTTCAACCCTTTTCTTCACTCGGCAGTTGTCTTGTGTACAACGATAGTAGCTCCTGCATTGCATGCATGCTTTGTTAGTAACTCCTTTTTCTAATGTTTTAAAAACTCAACGAAAATTAATTTAATTCTAAAAAATTCAACCAGTATTAAATTAATTAGTTAAAAATGGAATAAAATTGACTTTTTTAAAAAAATTGTCATTATTGAATAATTTAAAATTTAATTGAATAAAAAGACTTATAGATAAAAATTAATAATTTATTTTAATTTATAAAAATTAATTGATTAATTAATAAACCGATCAGCTTTTAATAAAAAAAGTTATGAAAAACAATTTTATTTTAAAAACTTGACAAAAATTAATTTTAATTCTAAAAAATTCAACCAATGTTAATTATCAACAGGCTAAAAATTGAATAAAATTAAAATTTTTAAAATTTGTCATTATCAAATCAAAAACTGATAGATAAAAATTAATAGTTTATTTTAATTTATAAAAACCAATTAATTTATGAATAATTAATCAATTAATTAATAAAGTTATGAAATACAAATTGAATCAATTAAAAAGTTAAAAATCTAACTAAAAATTGACCAGCTCAAGATTTTGACATACTTGATTTTTTATCATTGCTTTTTTCTCTTAAAATCTTTATTTTTTTAATTAATTAGTCTAAGTCTCATTTATTTATTCATAATATAACATTATATAAGTAAGCTTCTACTAACTAATTATTTTTAAATAAATGATTATCCTAAATTATTAATTAACTACTAACTAATTATGTTTAAATATATGATTATCCTAAATTAAAATTAAAATTATTAATCAATCTAGATTCTAGACTTCAAACATTATTTCTAATTAAATATGTTTTCATAACAAGTTCTAGGCCCCAAACTACAATCTATTACAATATAAAGCTCCGAAAGCATAATTACTGGGACATCAATACATTACTGGGTCCCGACTGCATCATATCTAATACTTAAAAGGTAATAAAAAATGCTTATTAAATTAACTAATTTCCTTTAAACTCATACGATTTACTAATTAAAGTAAGGTCAGGACCTTAATCAAACTGTTGAGATTGACACTCATTGTTGTTGGAGCTAAGAATGTTTGGTTCCGCTTGAAAAAGGGTGCCTTAATTTTTGACTTTGGTTGAGAATATAACAAAATCAACGCCAAAGTTTTCTAAAATAATTATTCCTTGATTAATAAATTCCATGGCTGAAATCATTGCTGTAGAATTTTTCCACATCATTATTATTCTACCATGTTATAATAACAAAGAATAAAAAATTGTATAAGGCTATGGTTCTTAGCCAATCTAAGAGACTAATCTCTCTATCATGATTAAAAGTATCTCTAGGAACGATGAAACTATACTTGTGACTTCCCTTATTCAATCTTACACCAAAAAAGAAAAGAGAAGTGAAAATTTGTATGAATGTATTGAAAAAAAAATTACTAGTACTGATAATTATTTCTAAATTTATATTTCCGTTTAACCCGAATTAAAAATATTATTGAATTAAGACTTACACGTGTTATAATATCGAAACTAATTATGATTCTTAAATTACTTATTTATTTCATACAGGTCATTTAAGAACGGTTTCTTAGTTAGAGATAATGCTACATAGGTTCACCTGGTGATGATATTCCTGTCATTCTTAAGCTACTTTGAGCAATGACACATTTTAAGTATCAAACTTCTTCATAGTTCTTTTTCTCAAACAAGCAAATGACTAGTAATCGTTCGAAATGTGCATTTTAAGGTTTATTAACCTGAAGAACCGACAATTTTTCCTAAAAAAGCAATTAGTAATGAGCTCTTTCTTTTCCCAATTATTGTGCCACACTCAAGCCATAAATTTAGGATGAATCCAAGAGAGAGTTTTATCATATCTAACTTTTAGGATTTGCTAAAATCATCCTCTACTTGCTGGCTCCTTAACTGTGCTACTTGCTCTTTTAAAAGGCTAACCATAATTACTTCTTTTTGGCTGCTACTGTATATTGGGGTTGCTCATTATCAGATCAACAACAATGATGATAGTGTGTCTGTGTGTGTGTTTTAGATAGTGAGAGCTTGAAGTGGCATGGAGGGGACCAAGGGTACATGGAGCATCATGTGCGTGAGCTAAAGATATGTGCAAATATGTTCATCTTTGTGAGATTAACCTGGGTTTTTCAGGTTATATACAGATAAGAAGATGTAAAGCTTTGAACTGAAATTGTCTAACCTGGGATGCTGTGTGTTCTTTACCACTTTCTGACCGTACTTTCTCCATTTGTAACCATCATCCAACACATCAACGTCGCTCATAGTCTTGAAACAAAACCTAGGCTCTCTCACTTTTCTTCTTGATTTCATCTTCTTCATCTTCATTGCAGAAACCCCGAGATGATCATCTCCACCGCCTCTTTTGCTGCTCAAACAATCACCTTTCTCTCCTCCCCATGCCCTTAAAACCCATTTCAAAAGACATGATGAGAATTTTAAGAAAGACACAGAGGGTGTGAACAACCTGCACGTAACTTATAGATTCTTATCTTTTATACTGAGCGGGATGAGCTAATAATTTTTTTCTTTTCTTGGGTTTGTTCATATAAATAAAAGAAGAAACAATAGCTGAAGTTGTGGATGATTGTTTCCTTAAGAAGTATGGAATGTTTACCAGAGATTTGCGCTAGATCTTTGCAAGGAAAGGAGGTGTGTTCTTCCCAAATCCGGAGAGAAGTCATCTCTTTGCTTCGAAGTGGTGGATGAGAATAGGGTTTCGTTGAGACTGCTAGTATAAAGCGAAGGAGGAAAAGCGAAGCCTTTCAGAGTTTGGTGAGAACTTCCCAGATGAGAAAACGTAAAACTTGAAGGAAAAGAGAAGGAACTCATTTGTGTAGACACCTCCTGATCCTCAAACAAGCACTGGTTCAGCATAGTTTGTGATGTTGCTGACATATCTCTCTAATTAATCTCTGTGTCTGGAAGTCAAAAAAGGCTTAGAGGAAGCAGTTTTGGTTCCTTTCTGCTTAGGGTTTGATCCGCAGATGGTCATAAAAGCAAGCTTCCTAGTTTGAAAAAGCTCCAAATATGGGAGTTCAATCTCAAACTTTCAAGAAGAAGAGGAAGAGGAAGAGGAAGAGAATCCAACATCCCTTGGTCACCAACCACTTTCTCTTTTTAACCCTATCCCTTTAACATCTACATCCGCTTTAGTAAGTGAAAGGGTATATATTCTATGTTATGCTTCACAGAACTTCATCGGTATATAAATAGACAGATAGATAGAGAGGAAACATGAAAAAACATAGGAGAATGTGAGTGTATGTCTTAGGACTTTGATTTATGTGTTATAAAGTCGAATGGCTTTTTAACAAATCCAACTCAAGTTCGGTTCTAACTTTTTAATTGATTTGGTGTAACACAAGCTACTGTTTTTTACTCAAAAGCATGGAATTTTTGTGTCCGCAAAGTCGTTATCTTTTGTTATATATGGAAGTCAACATTAGACGACAAACTGTTGAAAAGTATTTTTTAATAATTTGGAATTTATTATTTTTATATGCATAATATATATATATATATATATATATATAACAATTAAAAAATTATATAATTTTGAGTAAATTATCTAATGAACCAATAACTTAAAATTAACTAATATACTTAATTCAATCGATATTTATAAATGTAACGTATTTTTACCTCTTATTTATCAAGAAACAATTCTTCAATTACTACTATAATTCAAAATTTTAAATTAGTAAATACATAAAATAGATTTTATTAGTTAAATTAAAAAATGGTTTTATTATTTTATCTAATTTAATGTGAAAATTATTTAAAAAACATCGAATAATTAAATTTAAAGTAAGGAAGAAACTAAAATGCAATATTAAGCATGAGCTTATATACTTATGATTTGTAAATTGAGTTTCAGAAGTTTATAAGTATAGTCACGAGTGTAAGTTTCAATAATAACGTGTAATTTAATTATACCAACTTACTCTTTTTATAATACTCTTATCTTGTGAAAATAGATCAATAAAAAAGAATTTATAAGCAACTAAAAAATATATAATGTTTTTATTTAATTAAAAATTAAATATTCAGTTCGTTACTATATCATTAGTATTAAAATAAAATAAGTTTTATAAAATTTATTTACTTAAATCAACTTATTTAAAATTAAAATTTAAGAATTTTGTTATTAAAAAACTTGTGGATGATATAATTCAACTAATACTCATATACCATACTATTTCAAAAAATAACCCCTTTAAAAAATCGAATCGGAAGTTAAACCGGTAAAACAAGAATTTTAAGATTTAAAAGGTTCAACTGATATCAAACCGTTAAAAAAAAGTTAAAAATTAAATATAATTTTAAAATTTAAAATATAATTAAAAATAAATAAAAATTAATTAATTAATATATTGTTCGGTTAATTAATAAATTAATAAATATTAAAATAAAATTTTTTTTTAATCTTTCTTTATCTTTACCTCTTTTGGGGTTTTCTCTCGGGAGCCTAAAAGAAAGAAATATCATTAGCAGGAGCAATGATGATGAATCTTGGGTGCATATCTTTCAATCTGCACCAGTGGGGCGAAAGAGGCCCTTATTTGACCTTTTGCAGAGGAAAAAAGCTTGTTACCTTTTTCATTTGTCACTTTTAACTATACAACAACAAGTCTACAACTATGAATACTTTATTACAAGCCTGTCCATATACTCCTTTGAACCCACACATCATTTCACAAATTCCAAACCAATCTCTATATGTTGCTATCATCTCTTTAAAAAAAAGACATTTTTTTATGACAAGAGGATCTTTTACTTTTGAATATATATTAAATAGATTATCAAATACTTAAAAAATATATGTTATAAATAAATTAATTAATTAGAAATTATTCTTTAGATGTTCATTGAATAAGTTAACAAAAATTTGTAAATTACTTATTCATTTACTTAAACAACCTTCTGTCTGCATATTATTAGACCTCTTTAAATTCTTTATTCTAATAAGGTTCTTATTAAGCGTTATTATTATTAAAAAGTCATTTATTGAATTACTTATAAATATATATTAAATAAATTATTTAGTATTCAAAAATTGCATGCTGCAAATAAATCACTTAATAAATTAGTAATTTAAAAGTTAAATATGAATTTATTTTATTTTTATAAGTTTGCGTATTTTTATTTTTAACTTTATCATATTTCTATTTTCCATTTTTTTCTAAATCACTAAAATAAAGAAAAGGTAATTTCCTAATTATAACTCAAATTTATAACTTTTAAATTAGGAAATACATAAAAGACAACCTCAGTTAATTCAACCAATAAACTGCTCACTTTTTTGGTTAAATCACTAGATACTTGGTGTTACATGAGCAACCGATTAATCTAATTTTGAGTTAAGTAGGACCTTTTTAGGTGACAAAGTTTTCCCTCACGAGTTTTTAAAACGACTTTATTCTCAAGACTCGAACTTAAGCTCTTCGATAGACCTCGGTTAATCCGCTCTTTGGAACTAAAAAATGTACCATAGTAAATTCTTTTGCGGTAATAGTATCATCATCATCATATTGTTTGCTCTATCCTGGTGATCATCGGTTAGGATTATAGATCTCTTTTTACTCACTAATTGTGTGTTTTTACTGTACTTATCTCAATACGGTTAAACCTAAAAGATAAAATGATTAGATTCATTTATCAGAAAATAATTAGCAATTGAGATGTGTTCGGTGCAATATGATTGTTAAACTTCATTACATGCATGCCAACAGCTAATTGCAATCTCAAAACAATTGTTCTATGTTTAGGGTTACAATAATTATTGACTTATAATATGCAACAAAAAGTGTGATGGACCAATGGTAATTATTAACTTTATTTTAAGTTTGATTGCAAAGTAATATGTGAATTAAAAATGAAAATGTACTAAATTAAATTTGATGTAACCCAAATTTAAACGGTTTGATATGATATTATTTTAAAATTAAGATAAATTTATAAAATTTAAATTTAATTAATTCGAATAATTAATTTATTAACTTTAAACTGATAAAATAAAGATTATCATTTTTATAATATAAAATTTAAATTATCTACTATAATATTATTTTAAAGTAGAATCAAGTCCGTAAAATCTAAATTTAATACAAAATCTTTTTAATTCAAATTTAACTAAAAGATTCAAGTAGAAATTATCATTTTTAATGTAACCTCGCTCATTTTTTGGGATTATTAAAATTTTATAATTCGAATATTCCTACTTCCATTTTATTAATTTCTTTATTTGTTTATATATAAATAAAATAGGGTCACTTTAAAATGGGTAAAAAAGAACTTTACCGTCAGAAAAAGAGGAATGCGTTATGCGTTGGTGTGGCGTGGCCATGATGTCACAGCAGTACGTATAATTGGTAATAATGTCTTCCATCAGCTACAGTTGCTATATCATTTTCTTTTAGTTTAAATGTTATTTTATATTTCTACTTTGGGCCCCTAAAGAGTAAGGTCACCTTCATCATTTCATTTTGTCTCTATGTTTATAGGTATAGGTGGCCATAATGCCACTTTGATTTTCTTCCCATTTCTCCACCTCTGATTTGTTTTCAATGTTAGTGGATCAGATCACTTGTTCTCGTTACTCTGTTTTAATCTTATTTTACAAAAATTTATCAATTTAATAAATAGAGCTTATAAAAATTGAATTACTCGGATCGTACTAAAATAAATGGTACATTAAAATTAGGAACAGAAGATCTTGTGCCATTATTATTATTAGGTTTGTTCGAACTCATCCGGTTCATACAAAAATAATATTATTTAATCATATTTAAAAATAAAAATATTTTAATCTTTTTATATAAAATTAAAATGATAATATTTTAAAGAGAGTTCAAGTTGTTCGGACTAACTAACTATTTATACTCAAATTCGATTCAAATTTTAATAAATTAAACTTAATCCTTTAATTTCTTATTGAGTAAAATTTGAATTTGTTAAGCCTAATTATTAATTATTTCTCTTTTTGGAAAAATAAAATATACCAATAATAGGCTTCATCAGTATATGATCTCTAAATTTAGGTACCTGTTGCAATTGGTTCTCATATTGTATAAAATTGTAATTAATTGCTTAAATTTGATGGACAACAAAGACAATCCAAATCTTTTTATCAATTTGAAATTGTAAGCTAAGCTAGATTGTTTTCAATATATGTGAAATGAATTGCACCAAAGTAATATGGAGTTTGAATTAAGAGTTTTAACCCATTATTGAAAACGTGGTTAAGTATTCAATTCTTTATGCAATGTTCTTAATTAATAAATTTAATTCAAAAATCAATTAGTTAAAAATTAATAATAATAATAATAATAATATTATTATTATTATTATTATTTATAAAATTATAAAAATTTGTATCTCTCTTTATATCCACCTCTTATCTAAGATATTAAAGTCTTAAACTTTTAATATTATCATGAAAACTCAATTTAAACTAAAAATATGTCAACTTGTCTTTTCTCCTATATTGAACAGAATCATGTTTTAAACATTATTTGTAATATGTAATATTTAAATTAGTTTGATAACAATTCTAATATGAACTTCGGATAATTATACATTTGAAAATAATTAATTATATTTATAAATTTTATCTTTTTTATTTTCAAATCTCATCATCATTATTAATACTCACTTGAAGCCGCGCAAGTCTAGAAAAGTTCAATAATACGTAACTTTACCTTTACTTAATAAAAAGGTTAATTTTGATAGACCACAAATTATTTTCAGATCTCATATATTTCAAGTAAATAAAAATAAAACAGGAATAGAATTGGGTAAGTAGGGCAGAAAATATGTTGGACAGATATCAATAGTTATCAAATCATCTTTAAACTGTGCATAATGATTACCCCACGCTTCTCTCTCTTTTTCATTCATTCTTTCTCTGCGCCTTGCTGACCTGTGTTGTGTATTTGAGGAGTGTAGATTCCTATATGCTTACACTCTGTCCATCACATTTCCTGTAGTTCCTGACCAACAGAGACCTCTCACTTCCATGGCCAAACCAAAACACCAGTTAAGAAACACTTTCCAAGTAGACGTTACTAATTCTCAGTAGATTTATGCTTTTTACCCGAATTTAAAGTAATACGATGGCTAAATTAAACTATTAAAGTATATTAAAATTTTATTAACAAACGAGAGGGATTTCATGTAGAAGGATACAGGCAAACTATAACCGAACTGATACCAGAAAACAACTTGGTTGCTCGCACGGATAGTCCAGTTGGTTATTGGGAAGGAAAGTGAGTCCAAAGTCTTGGGTTCGAATCTCGGCAGCGACAGTGTAAGAGTTCATCCAATGTGGTGACTTCTTGTGCGCATCGAACACTAGGCTGTCTTTTCGAAAAGTTGGTTAGAATTAGACCGTAATTTACCTCCCTCACATAATATTAAGTTGAAATGTGAAGACGCCCAAAGTGGAGATTCCACCTTTTGAGTCCAAGAAAACAATTTGGTTAGCTTCAGCCATCCTGGGAGGGAGGGGGAGAGAGAGTTACATTATCGAAGACATTCTTTTTATCCTCCTTAAACAAAAAGGCACATCACATCATAAAGAGAATCATGGTCGTGCCGGAACTGAAAAACAAATTTGAGGAGGGAATCTGGGAAGAGATTTGAGGTGGTCTAGGGCGAGGAAAGGACTGGATATGATAGGTTTGGTGCGTGTGTCAGGTTCAGGACAGGCTCCTCATCATCAGGTGGGTTTCAGGATATGAATACATCAGAGAGAGATAGCTGACATGCGTGAAGTGCACCACTAACCTGACCTGAAGCGGACATATGTACATGTAATGTAAGTAATGTATAACATGGGTATGTCGTACTTGTGTCTTTCTGATGAAATTCGTGCCGCGTGGGTTCAGACTGTACCATCCCAATGTACTCTTTCTGCTTCAACAAGCCTGCATTACCAGCTAGGTTTTTCTTTTTTTCTATGCAAACTTGTGCAGTCTCGCTTGCTTCTTCTTCTTCTTTTTTTTCTTACACCAGGATATCTATAGATGAATTTAATGATTAATTTCCTTGTTGATTTGTAGGCACTTCATAGGATGGGACAGCTGACTCAAGAATTTAAGACTGCTCCATACCCAAAGTTAAGGATCGAACCCCTAATCTTTAGTTAAGAATGGATGAGTCCCTGCCACTCAACCATATCCCTTAAATACGTACGCATTTCTACTCAACCACACCCTATGAGTACGTACGCATTTCTTGTGCCTTTTTCAGGTTAAAGTTTTTATGTAGGGAGGGCGAAGGTCAAGTCACAAAACGGTCCAAACTCAGTTCGATGTTTAGTTGAATTTGGAAGCAATATCTTTTTGATGTTAAATTTTTTAAATTTACATATTAAAACGAAATGATTTTAGAATTTTTAAAAAACAATATTATTTTATGTCGAGTATCATATTAAAGTGAAAAGTAATTTAAAAAACATAGAAAAGTAATTTTTAAACATTCGTTATATCAAATATATCATTTGACTACAAATTATTAATAAATTAAATAATTTATTTAAAATATATAATTTACATATTATTATATACATATACCTAATGATTTATTTGAGAATAAAAATGTGGGAAAAATAAAAAATGTATATCAAAGTGCTTTCTATTTATTTTTCATTGAATTTTATTAAGTATATAATATATCCTGCTTTTATGGTAGAGAAAACACGTCATACAAAAAAATATTTTATTTTATTTTTCTTAATAAAAATAAATTTATGACATATGTTTATTGTAGAATAGTGATGAAAAATTCCATGATTATATTTACTTTTTGCTTAATGGTTTGGTGACTCTAGTGAGTTTGTTCCTCGTATTAATTTTATAAGATTGAATATTTTTTAAAAAGGGAAATGCTATATTTATATTTTAATTTTCTAGATTTGGCATTAATTTATGACCATGTCCAATTACTAAGAGTTAATTGAAAAACCAAGTGATGTTAACAATGAGTTAGCCTCTACCTTATTCTAAAGCTCGACTAGGCTCGAGGCTCCAAGTTTAATGAGCTGAATCTCGATTGAGCCCAGTTACATTTAATCTTTTTTTTATTTTTAAAAAATTAAAATAAAATCATTTGATGTAAAAATTACAAGCTTCAGACTAGGTCAGCCATATAGCTCGAGCTCAAGCTTAGCTTAGAGCTCAAAATTTTTTTTAACCGTTGACTTCGAGACTGACCAAATTAAACTTAACTTTTCTTGTCACCCCTAAAACAAAGATATATATGAGATCAATTCGGCCTTAAATCGAGTTAATAAAACTAATAATTGATTTAAAGTTGTTAAATGCATTTAAGAGTTTATTTAATACATATTTAAGAATAAATAACTTTGAATTTTGCATTATAAAAGGAAAAAAAGAGCAACTAAACACTTTAACTTATCTCATTTTCTAATTAATTAGTTCACAATATGTTGAGATGATTAAATATCAATTGTAAAGTCACAAACAAATGATTGGGGGCAACAAGAAATCAACTCTCCAACTCTTTTTCCTTTAGGTTTATAGACATGATTAGGGTTTTGTATTTGATTATGATTTAGGAGGGCCTACCTTAAGTTGAGGACTTAAAAGTCTGTGTCATTATTACCAATGTTTGCCATTACAACTTACCATACTCTAAGTTTTCTAACAATGTAATTATATTTGATATAATAAGGTTTTGACATTAACACATGTAATCCAAAACCATGACATTTTGTGACTAAAAGTGACTCATGTGATATACATAGTACTAAACTAGTTTCTCTGCCTAGGATACTTCAAGTTTTCAGCAACTAGTCCAAGTGGTTTGCACTCATTTAGAGTACCAAAGTCACCTAGTAGACTATGGTAGGTTTACTTTTTTTTTTGGCAAGTAAGTCAATAATTAATAATTTGTAAATTACATATTTAAAACATTTTAAATAAATTATTTAATGAATTAACAATATAAATTTAAATGTTTGATTTTGCTTTATATTTTTATAATTTATAAATTATGTTTTTTAAATAAATTATTTGATAAGTCAATAATATAAAATAAATGTTTGATTCAATTTAAGTAGCATTTGTGAGTCATATGTATTCACTCATGCTCAATCATTATTTTTAAGATTTTGATGACAATAGCCGATTCATGGACCTAAATTTAAATATTTTTAATTGAACTCGGTCTCAAAGTATAAGTTTGAGCAATCAATACTTAGACTCGATTAAAAAAACTTTAATTTATACTTTTTTATTTTAAACAGAATTTTTTTAAAAAGTTGAGGGATGATCTGAATTAAAGATGAAGACATGCTTGTGTTATAGGTAAGATGATATTGTTTGAATAAAATAATGTTGTTTTACTCGAATAAGTTGGAGTTAAATGAATTTTCTTAAACTCAAGCCTATCAATTTGAATTCGAAACGTGGATTTCAAATCAAATTAAATTAATTTAAAATTATTATATTTATCAATTGTAATTTCAATTTTTAACCATTTAGATAGAAAAGTTACCATAAATTTTAGTTTTACTATTTTAACCACGCTAAGGGTGGATTAAAAATGGAAATACTTATGAATTATTTGATTTTTGTAATTGCATGAAATGCCCATTTCATAATTCTTATTCACCTCTTAATATTTGTTTTGTTGAAAAATAAAAAGGTAAGAAGTGCAATGCATTATCATTCACCATTCTTATATTCTTTGCTCTTACGAAACCTAAACGGATAGTTGTACTTATGACTTACTTGAAAAGTAGTATTCAAATCATGTTAGAGACGTTTTGTGTTATATTGATGAAGTAGTTCACAAAAAGAAGTTGTTTTTACACCAAACCTATAAATAATTACATACCTTAAATTTGGTCTCTTTGGGTCAAAATATGACATAACTAAGTGAAATAGAAAATATAAAATAAATTAAAATATTTACATAAATTATGACTCCATCAGATTTCAATTCGATCATAAATTTAGACAATATTGATTTGATTTCGATGAGAAAGAATGCAAGACATATAAGAAAATTAAAAAAAATCTTCGTAAAATTAAAAAATTCTTTCTAATCTTTAAATTTTCAGAAAACCCCTTCTTTTAAATTTCACATAAAAAACAACAAATCATATGCAGGATGAACATCAAAATTAGATCAATCAAATGCTATTAAATAATGATTCAATATAGCTCTTAAACTCAAACTAAAATAATTAAATCCGACATAAGCTAATAATTTATTATAATTATTCATACAACTTGTGTTTCGTTGTTATTTTTTAACTGAAATCTAAAATAAGTAAGTGTTTTAGAAAATTGAAAACTAGAATGGAATTTTTTTAGAATTTTAAAAATTTATTCCATAGAAAAATATAAAAATAAAAATGTTTAATAAATTTGGTCCCAAAAGTCCAATTCAAAATGTGGGCTTCTTTTGAATAAAATTCAGGCCCATAGGTCTGTGGCCCATTTTACGGGTCTATATTATAAACGCTTCGGACCGTTGGCGGTTATCACATCCCACTCCGTAGTCCGTAGTCCGTAGTCCGTAGTCCGAATCATTTTGGTCGTGGCAGACGAATTTACCAATAAGCCCCTCGTTTTCTTCTTCCTCTCTTAAGACAAAGCATAGTCCAGACACTGCACTTTCGTTTTTTTTTTAAATTCTTAAATAATTTAGCAGAGAATCTCAATTCTAGAGAGGAGAGATTCGAAAAGGATTTAACGGGATGGTCGGCGATGGCTTCGATGTGCAACGACGGTCTTGATTGATAAACGATTCGCTTCCTGATTTCCAGGTTGTCTCCAAGTTCTCTTTTCGTTTCTTTGGGATCTTTTTTGGGTATCGATTGGTAATTCTTTTTAACGTTGCCGTTCTGATTGATCATTTGCTATCGTTTTTCGTTTCATTTTCTGATGTTGGTGTTATCTAGCTATCAGGCTCGGCTGCCTTTGTTGTTTGAGTTCACTGTCTTTTTGTTAGTTATGTTGTCTTGTTAATTGAGGTAGGAATTGGTTGCTATGGAACTGAAGATTGGAAAGGGAAAATTATGGGTTGCATGATGGAATTTTATGATTGTAGAACAAAGGAAAGGAAGAAAGAAATGGAATTTCAAGTGTTGGGTTTAGATGATAGCTCATAAGATTAATGGTGGCAGTAATTTATCAAATAGATGAAGGTTTTCACCTATTTTTCGGGTCAATGATTGCACTATTTTAGGTTCATATTGTCTGCTAATACATTTCTTTGGAAATAATATGGTGGAGTAAGTAAATAGGGCTGCTTAATTTGTTGAGTTTGTGAGATTAGGCACATTGCTGATGAAAGATAAGCTATGGCAACGTGAGAGAAGTTAAAACCAAGTTGAAAGATTGTCAATTACCTCTCATATGCTTAAAAGACTTGATAGGCTATCTTGCAAAGGTTTGTAGACTTGATAGGCTATCTTGCAAAGGTTTGTAGTGTTCTTAAAAACTACATGAACAAATTTGATGACACTATTGAGATTTGTTGCTCTTATGACTTGTCAAATGTTAACTCTAACCAACTTATCTTAAGCTTTATCTGTGTTAATATTCTAGTGCTTATCCTGCGTAATGGCACCTCGACTTCATGTTTGATCTGATGGTAATGAAGATTTCACATAAATTACCCTGTTGTGCCATTTTGGTGGAAGGGAATAATTGGAGCTTCTTATCTCCATCAATACTTTATCACATGCTTATGCTGTAGATGGTAATAGCAAGTTCTCTGTGTTGAACTTAAAATTGGCATATATTCTGCACCTAAAAGTAAATACAGTGCTTGCCATATGTTGCTTAGAATCTTGAGTCTGGTTATCGTTCTGGTTTAATGTCCCGTCTTTCCTTTTGGTTTGACTTGTATAGGATCAATGGATTTTGCGATTACTGGTGAGGATCTTCCTCTATTACGGTTGCACAGATGGGCTCCCTCTCAATTCCAATTTAACCTGTCAGAATTTCATGAGGCTTTTATTTCTCCTACGAAAGAGTTGCTATTGTTACTCTCATACCAATGTGAAGCACTGCTGCTACCTTTGGTTTCAGGTTAGTATTTATATTGTCCTTATCTCATTACGTTCTCATCTTGTATAATTAAATGACTTGCTGAGCTTGTGCTTTGATGTGCTTATATATGATTATTTCTGAGCTTATGTGATAGTTCAATCTTTTTGTTTTGTCAATATTTACCTTTTCATTATTACTTGGTTGCCTGTGTTTGACACTCATTCTTTTCATTCTTTTTTCTTTAATCTCAGAAGCGGAGTCTGTAAATGGTGATGTATTTGGGCGTTGCAGTAATAGTTCTGAAAACCAATCTTTGGGTGCTATATGTGAACAGTTGTTGGTGGAGGCTACTAGCTCAGATTCAAAGGATGGTGCCCCCTGCACTTCTGCATCGGTAGTGGATTTTGATAATGGTTTTTCTTGTGAACATGAAAAACCATGTTATTCTTTTATTAGCAACGTAAACTCACTGGCCTGGGGTGTTTGCGGGGACACATATGACCAACATAATGAGCCTGCATATAGGCAGCTTCTCTTCATATCTAATGGCCATGGTGTTACAGTGCATGCCTTCCTTGAACCTGATAAAACAAATTCGTCAACACATTCTACATTAGGGGCTCAGTTTGGACAAGGGAAGTGGGTGGATTGGGGCCCTTCCTCTGAATCAGCTGAACGTATGACGATGCAGGAAGCCTGTGACCAGTTTTCTGATGTGTCTGGTAATGATGTTGAGGCGAATGGGAAGAGAGAATTTCTACAAAGTATTCGTAAAGGAACGGCAGTCAAAGAATTGCCTAGGGATTTTTCTTCAAAAAGGTGGTTGCATTCTTTCTTCACCAAAGCAGAAACTGTACAATCTGATGGTAGAATTTGGACTAGGTTTCCTGAAAAACAATATTTTCCTTCCTCTGCAAAGGTAGTTTCATTTAGCCTTTTTGACACCAATCTGCCAGTTATGTACTTCCTTTCTTGCGGCAATTCAAATAAGGAGAATTGCAGTAAAAATCTGTTGGATGCAGGGGGTGATTCTATGAAAAATAATCCAAACTGTTTGTGTGGCGATTTTTGTGTTGATTCATACAGATGTTCAAGAGTGTTCTCAAGCAATTCATATTGCCTAATAGGATTTGTTTTAACATTAGTGGACTCTTCTTCTATTAATTCTACAGACAAGGATGGGAGAAGCAAGGTTAAATATCTAATTGTTGTGGCTAGGTTACGCAGATACGGAATCCAATGGGTTTCTTTGGTGAAGCTTGAGGATATTGTAAATCAGGACTCTGTGTCACGTTGGGTAGATTTTTGCTTTTCTGATAACCTCCTTGTTTGCCTAAATGCATCTGGAGGAATTAATTTTTACTGTACAAAATCTGGCAATTTTGTTTCACATGTAAATATTCTAGAGGCTTGTGGAGTAAACCCCCACACAGGTCTGCGGCAACAAGAGATGGTTCCTGTAGCTCCCGATAGCCATATTACGGAAGCAAATGAAATTCATGATCAGGAAACTTCTCTTATTGGCAAATTCTTCCATAAATGGAACTTTAGGAAGTTGCTTGTTGCTTCACATAATTCGTTGTTAGCTGCAGTTGATGATTGTGGTTTAATATATACCTTGTTTGCTGATGATTATTTGCCAGAAAATTACTATCCATGTGAGAAATGGTTTTCGAATACTCGGTATTTAGGGCTTGGAACATTGATTGGTTGGAAAATTGCTGGTTCCGACATTGGCCACCAAAGTGTATTTCCAAATAAACCATCTATTAGACATTTGGGTGCACCCATATGGGACTATGGTAATTGTAATGTGCGTCAGGCAGCCAATATTCATGGAAGAGATGACAGGGATGACTTGAGCTTCTCTTGTTTATCTACCGCATCGAGAATAACAACTGATAGATTTCATGAATCTGGGGTAAATTTGCAATTCATGAGAAATGTTTTTATTCCGACTGAGAGATTGACCGAGGATGACTGTGTTTGTCTTTCACCTCTTGGTATCACTTGTTTCATTAAGAAGCACACTGATAGTAAAAAAACTAGTCAGATTGTTCATTTTAAGCTGCACAAAGATTCAACAGTTCATGATGACAGATATTTGAATCCCACCCGCGAAGACTTCTGTTTTGGAGGAAAGGAAGATTGGTCTGTTGGTGAAGTAATTGGTTGCACTTTCCAGGGGTGTCTGTATCTAGTTTCTGAAGATGGTCTTTCAGTTGTTCTTCCAGCCATGTCTACTTCTTCAAATTTTCTTCCTGTTGAGACGATTGGATATCGTCAGCACATTAATTACGAAGTTGTAAAGTGGCAACTAGAAGCAATTCTGGATGTAAAAGAGCTGAAAAAACCATTCTGTCCTTGGAAAGTTGAACTTTTGGATCGAGTTCTTATATATGAAGGGGCGGAAGGAGCAGACTGGTTGTCGTTGCAGAATGGTAAGAGGAATTGTCTGTCAGTTGTTGCCTAGCTTGTAATATTTCCATTGTGTGTGTGTCTAGTGGTTTCTTTTCCATTATGATGTATTAGTTGTTGCTCCTGTATCTGCATTACCTTTCCAAAGCTCTAGCTACATGCATATTTTCTATCGTACTCCTTGTATTTTTTTTAAGATAATTTTTTTTTAAAACTGTCTCTTTTTCATGTTTGTTAATCAGGGAAAAGGTTATTTTTGAATAAGGGTATAGGGAAAGGAGATTGATTTGGGGTGGTAACTAGTGATGTGGACTTTCAGATTTTGCCAATTATGATGTCACATGCTTTATGCAATAATTTACTGATTTCTTGAGTTGATAACATATTCAATGTTTTTGAATGTAAGCCTAGTGTTTGCTAGGTGGTTGTGTTAAGATGTGACAGTTTTGAGGAATCTGATGACTCTCATCATAAGATGACTTTGCTGAGGTGCTCAGCCACATTTTTCCCTTACGGAATACCTTGTTATTGCCTGAGCTAGGGATGCAAGATGCAAGCTCGGAATCTGCTGTCATTTCTATGGTTAGACGTAGATGGTATCAATCCCAATCCTCTCAGAGGGAGACATTAACATTGTAGAGACAATGAAAATTACATATGTAACATTTGTCTATTTTGTTGTTTACAAGTTTTACATCATTACATGAATTGAACGTTGAGGGTCACCTTATATATTACTAGTATTGGGGATGATCCAGAAGACTCCACAAATTGGGATATTAGTTTACCTATGATTAAGCATAGGACACTAAAATTTTGGAAGTCCCAACTTATATTCAAAGAGCCACAAATCATTCATTGAACTATTGTCTTATTGCTTCTATATAATTTCTCCAATTGTGTGCTGGATTGATTCATTTTTTCTTGTTGTTTAGCTGTTGTTGGAAAATGTGGACTTTTTATATAAATATATTGCCGCACTTTGTTCTGACTACATGTAAATTGTTATCATGTCAGGATGGGACTTGAAAATTTCTAGGTTGCGTCGGCTACAATTGGCATTGGATTACCTAAAATTTGATGAAATTGAGCAGTAAGGATCTTGTGGTCTTTGTAATTTTCCATTATTTCTCTATTTTGACACAATTTATCATCCATATTTTTGGTACACAATTGTAATTGAGAGGTTGATCCTAGGGTATGTGTCCGAGTTTTGATAAATGTATGTGCAAAGATGTGGTTGTTGCATTGCATATGAGTTGTACATGAATGTGCATATATATGTAGATATATATACTCATGTCTTTTTTAGATATTGTTGGTTTGTAATTATACTGGATGGTGGTTGTTATGAAAGTTGCAAAATTATAAGCATAACTGTTGAGTCGTGTTGGAAACTTGGGCATAATCAACTATCAAATGCTCATCAATTTCTAAAAAAATAAATGAAGTATTTCCCTATAGTATGCATATGCTGAGGGAGAATGTCCAAAGCTCAGTGGAGCATGGAGTTTTTCTTACTTTGTTGGGAACATGATTCTCTTAGTTGAGTCCAAGTTTTGGTGGGTTCTTATGGAAATGCGGTTATTCTTGATTAAAAAGTGTGTCCTTATACCCAAAAATGGAAAAGATATCCATTAAATACCCTCAGTTAAGTACACATATGATAAAATATCACTATTCCAGAATTATGCGTACATTGATGTTAGTTGCAAATTGATGATTTAATTTTTACTGTATTTGCTGATATTTTTATGTTTTCTCAATCTGTTGCTTTTGTTTACCTATAATTATTTGACTGCAGCCATTACATGGACTTTCCTTTGAAACTGCAATGATAATTGCTAAATTTTACTCCCTCCATCTCTCACTTTATGGCACTAAGTAATTCTTTCCTTATTTTCTTTGTCTTCTTTTCTTCTTCCATTTGTTTTCTGTGTATTAACTTTTAAAAAATGCCAATATCGTCTACTAATTAACATTGGAAGTATCAGTGTAACCTTTTATCTGTGTCAAAATCTTTGATTTATCAGTCCATTTTGTTAATATTATCAAACAATCTGGAATATAGAAATCCTATAATTTGAAGATTTTTTTTTTTCAGTTGTGGAGATTCCATAAATTGTTTGTGTTTTTACAGGTCAATCTAGATGAACTAAGAAAGCTGACAAATTAATAAAATAAAAGCAAGTGAAGTTCATTAATTTGTCAAAATCTTTAACAGACTTTACGACGGATTCAGAAGTATATTTTCTCAAGCTAGTGATTCCATGATCTTGTGCTTGTTACCAATTACATCATGTAACTTTCCAGTCTCTTTTTAAATTGATTCAGAGCCATTCATGAAGAAGATGGTTTTGCTTAGTATGAATAATAGTAAACATGATCACCTTGCAGAGCTTCTTTTTTGGGTTTTCAATATCCATGTGCAGCATCTATTCTATTCTGCTTTTATGTTGCTTTAAGACATTGACTTATTTATTGCCTATAGTTGGTTAAGTTGCTGACCAGAGGAAACTTTTTTCTGTGGTGGCTTTAACAGTTCTCTTGAAATGCTTGTGGATGTGAATTTGGCCGAAGAAGGCATTTTGAGATTGCTTTTTGCTGCAGTATATCTGATGGTCCATAGAAATGGCACTGATAATGAGGTTTCTGCTGCATCAAGGTAAAACTTGTTTTAAATTGATTCGTTTCATGTTTATATACTTTTGATCTCATTATCTCTTATTACTCTATCTCCCCTCCCCTATCCTGCTCTCCTCCCTCTTAAGCAACTCTCAATATGTAATATTTTTTTTATCCCAAATTTGGTTTTTATTTTGTATGCATCACGAAATAGAGAGAATTCTTTTCTCTAGTTTTATATCATTTGTTGATCTCAAATATAAGTTTGCTTTTATCATGTGAAGAAATTACATATATGCGAATCATAGAAGAATTGTTAAGGATATATATGTCATATTTCTTGTCGTGAAGATGATGTTTGATACTTGTGAGTGTTGTTTGCTTGACTCTTTAAGCCAAAAGGTTGAGTATTTTTCACGCATTTTCCAACTGTCAGTTATAGGGTTAACAGTTCTTCTGAGGGATATTGTGTTTTTTTTTCACATTTAAAGTCTGCTTTGTATGCTTATAGCAAGTTCTTCTCTGTAGCTGCTTGAACTTGCATTGCTGAAGTGTGTAGTATAGTTGCGTCGTGATAATTAGAACTTTTTAAGTTGGGAAAGTTTCTTTAGTTGCAATTTTCTCAGTCTAATTAGAGCAGTTGACAGTAGCAGTCTAAATTTGATTATACTAGTCTGTTGTTCTTTTTATAGCTGTTCATTAACCACCTGATTCTTCCTCTTTCAATTATCTTTATTAATGCTGCACCAACTTGGTCTGGGTAGATAATTCCAGAATCTTACTTTGCTGATGAAAAAAAATCCCACTGTATCTTGGCGGAAGCAATAAATAGTTTTTGTTTGAGAAAATGTTTAGAAGTGGGATTTTTTCATTCACCAATTTTTGTTTGTTTACCAATTTCTCATCATGTTTTCTGTTTTTCAGGCTTCTTGGATTGGCAACATGCTTTGCAACCCAAATGATTCGTAAATATGGGATACTACAGCGTAAGAAAAGGTTTTACCCATTTCAAGGACCTAAAAGAATTGAGTTGCTTTCTCTTCCACCAAATTTTCCATGTAAAGTAGAGACTGAAATTGGGGACTCAAGAAGGATTCGTGACATGGCACATCTCCTGGAAATGATCCGAAATCTTCAACGTCGTCTCACTGCAAAATTTATGAGGCCAGGCCAAGGAAATGTATGCTCCTATACTGCGTCCTTGCTGTATCCATGTTGTTAAACTTCATGCTTCTTATTTTTTCTTACTGTGATCTTTTTTATAAATGATATAGGTGGATGGTAAGGAGCCTTTAAGTTTGGTGACAGCCAATCTAGAACAGGATGAATCTCAGTTTCTTCCTGCTGATAGTTTATTGTTGGAGACTCAGAGCCAACAGGAATCACTGGCTTCCGTATCTTCCATGCACTTGAAAAGTGAAAAGCTTGCTTTGGTATCCCAGGAATCTCTAATTTCTGGAGCCTCTTTGGAAGCGGATCATTCAAATGCATTGTCTTCACATATACCACAAGTTGGGAATCTTGAGAGCGTTTTTACCTTGGAAAATCCAAAGGAGATGATTGCAAGATGGAAATTAGACAATTTAGATCTGAAAACTGTGGTTAAAGATGCTTTACACACTGGTCGTCTCCCTTTAGCAGTCCTGCAATTGCATCTTTATCATAGAAGAGATTTAGAAACAGATAAGGAGCCTCCAGACACCTTCACTGAAGTTCGCGATATTGGAAGAACCATTGCTTATGACCTGTTTCTTAAGGTACTTTATTGATTTTTAAGATACACACGAACTCATACAATTTGCTTACTATATTTATCACCTTTGACAACAGGGAGAAACTGGACTTGCCATATCAACACTGCAAAGGCTTGGAGAGGATATTGAGGCCTGCCTTAGGCAGTTATTATTTGGCACAGTAAGAAGACATCTCCGAATCCAAGTTACTGAGGAAATGAAGAGATATGGCTACCTAGGACCTTATGAGGGCAAGATTTTGGAGAGGTTATTGCTTATTGAGGTATAAGAAACTTTACTAATTATTTCTTTTGATCATTGTGTGCCATTTGATCTCTGATTTCATATATTTTTACTGTTATGTTTTTTTCCTGGAAAGAGGCTGTATCCTAGCAGTAGCTTCTGGAAAACTTATGTTGGCCGCCAAAAGGCCTTGACAGGAGATACATTCACTAAAAAGTTACCGAATGGGTTGAAGTTGCATATTTTGCATTCACATCAACCGAATGATCTTATCATTGACTGTGGTGAGCTTGATGGAGTTGTATTAGGTTTGTGGGCAAGTATTCATGATAGTCCTCCTGATACTAATATGGACGAAGATATTGCTCATGTTGGATACTGGGTGGCAGCCGCAGTGTGGTCTAATGCCTGGGATCAGCAAACAATTGATCGTGTAAGTCTCATAGTTCACTCTTTTTTGTGTTGTAACTCTTTGAAAAGCATCAAATTGTTCTGTATTTATATTGAGGAGATATGTAGTTGGCAATGATATGGGACGCATTAGTTCCTAAGATCATCATTCAAGTCATTTGCCTATGGAGGTTTTCAAATCCGTGCTTTCTTGTTTTTGGGTGGTCTATCACAGCATGGAAGGCTCCTGGATATTGGTCTTATTTGATGTGAACCTGCTTTGAAAATGGTGAAGTTCTGATATTTGCCAAATTAACTTGCCTTTATTCCATTAAAAAAGAAGAAAATTTCCAAAATGACATCAGTGTGCGTATTTAAACTTTTTGACATAGAAAACTTATAGTAACAGGTTATTTGGTTGAAAATATAATTGACTTGATGGATGCACAGCGGATGCAATTTTCAATTGGCCAACAGCAACCATCTGGATTAAATTCTTATTTATTTTAATTATCTCCTAATAGGTTGAGTTAGAATCCCTTCTCACCCACAACCAACCAAAAAAAGTAGGGATCTTCCCCTCTTGAGGGTAGGAAAATCGAGGTTCCTTTCAATTGAGGCACGAACAATGTCAAATTCTATAATAATTAGTTGAAACTCACGTTAGAAGCAAAGCTATGGCCCTTTACATATGATGTTATTGTATAATTTTCATTAATGTTCTTCAAGCATACAGGAACATTATTTTATAAATATATTATAGCCAAAGGTTGATGATGTTATATGATTTTCTTTTTGAAGTTAATTATATGCAAAGCTGGTATGTGGTATGGATATTCTTTTTGCTCTTTTAACTTGTTTTAGTTATCAAGCATTATTGATTTTTTTTCTCGACATCTTACTGTACAGATAGTTTTAGATCAACCTTTCCTTCTAGGTGTGCATGTATTATGGGAATCTCAGTTAGAGTATTATGCATGCCACAATGACTGGGAAGAGCTTTCAAAACTTGTGGACCATATTCCAGCATCTGTCTTGTCTAACAGAAGCCTTCAGATTGCTCTGGTTGGCTTGTCAGGTGCTCCAGGTGTTGGACTTGATAGTGATTTTAGTGAACGGAGCAATCTTATTTGCTCAATTGATGATTTTGATGTTGTCTGCATGGATGTTCCTGGTATTAAAATCTTGAAGAGTCCTGTCAATTTGACATGTACTGTGTGGCTAAGAGTGCTCTTGGAGCAGGAGCTTGCAAAGAAATTTGTTTTCTTGAAGGAATATTGGGAAGGCACTGCAGACATAGTAACTGTTTTAGCTAGGTCAGGCTTCATAACCTCCAAATCCGACAAGATGCAAATTGAGCATACTTCTGTTGAGACTTCTTTAGATCTGGATGATTTTGACGGTGAAAGATCACATATCGATGCTGTGCAAGCTTTACATAAACTGTTTGTGTATCACTGTGTGCAATATGGCTTACCAAACCTTTTGGACCTTTATCTGGATCACCACAAGCTGGGAATGGATAACAATTCACTTCATTCATTGCTGGAAGCTGCAGTAAGTTCTGTTACATTCTGTGTGTTATTCATTCCCTGTTTTTGTGTTTTCCTTTCCTGTTTACAACCAATGTCTGCATTTGCACTATCTTTTCCTATCACTTGCAGCTGTATTCTCTTAACCTATATGATGTGTAAACTGTCGTCTATCAGATCAAACTAGATATTTACTGGAGTATTTGATTGATTTCAGTGCATATGCATGTTTGTGTTCACATTTATTCAACTTATTCTGTATTTTGATGACATTGTGGGCACGGGTTCTTTATTAATTATCATTCTTACGTTTGTAAAATTGACACTGCACTAATTGAATAGAGGGCAATCATGATGTCAGAGGAACTCCTTCAATCTTTTTGTTGTATTGCAGTTTAAAATTATCGTATTGATTTTTCATTTGAGCTTTTGCCTGTTAATTCAACTGGTATGCCTTCCCATGTACTGGATAAATAAATCTTGTGTGAAAATATGGTAATATTTTTTTTTCTTTGTTGATCATTGTATCCTTTCTTCAAAATTTCATTACTGCGTTGCAAAATATATCATATATTGTTACTTGTAGAAATTCTATGAAGATTGCCTTTTTCACTAACTAGTGGTATTTTATTCAGGGAGATTGCCAATGGGCAAAGTGGTTGCTTTTATCTAGGGTTAAGGGGTATGAATATGATGCATCATTTAGTAATGCCCGGTCAATCATGTCATGCAACATAATTCCGGAGAGCAACCTCAGTGCTCTGCAAGTCAGTGATATAATTTGTACTGTCGATGATATAGCTGAAGGAGGTGGTGAATTGGCAGCTTTAGCTACTCTTATGTATGCCCCTTGTCCAATTCAGAACTGTCTAAGTAGTGGAGGTATAAATAGGCGTGGTAGCATTTCGGCCCAGTGTACTTTGGAAAATCTTAGACCTACATTACAGCGCTTTCCCACTTTGTGGCGCACTCTTGTGGCAGCAAGATTTGGGCAAGATACAGCTTCCAATTATTTGAGACCTAAAGCAGATAATGGTTGGTTTGGAGCTCATATTCATTTGGCATACTTAACCATCAACACTAATAATAGTTCACTTCATTCTTACTTTTTTACATATGGTTGAAAATCAGCTCTGGTGGACTATCTGAATTGGCGTGACAACATCTTCTACTCTGCTGCGCGCGATACTTCACTTTTGCAGATGCTGCCATGTTGGTTTCCTAAGACTGTGAGGAGGTTGATTCATCTTTACATGCAGGTTTGTTTACTTCTGCTTTTCACCTTGAATTGCTTTCTGATCCTAACTTTTCTTTAATTTAAATTTTTGTTTATACAAGAGGCGTATAAAACTTTTGCTTCAACAAATTAAGTTTTAATGTTCTTGAATTCTCAGATTATCAAAACTTTAGATATTATGTCGACCTGATCCCTTCAGAACAGGAAAGTTCTGTTTTTATTGTAATGCTCTGACGTGTGGTGGTTTCTCCGTACTGCAGGGTCCTCTTGGCTGGCAATCACTCTCAGGTCTGCCTACAGGGGACTCTTTGTTACATAGGGAAATAGATTTTTGCATTCATGCTGATGAACAAACTGAGATAGGTGCGGTCTCCTGGGAAGCAACAATCCAGAAACATGTTCAAGATGAACTCTATGATTCTTCACTTGAGGTTTTGATTCTTTTTCTTCCAAGAACTTAGTGTCTGTTCCATGCTAAGTTATGAGTTCCATTAATTTGTTACTAACCAATTGATGCAATGAGGGCGTTTTGGTGAGTTTGTGGAGATTATTTTAAATCATTCCACTGTGCTGCTGGGATTATATTTATTAATTCCAATTAGAATTGCACATAACTGTTTTAATTCTGCCTGATGTGTACGAGAGGTTAGATCAGGGACCATTGTATGGTCAAAGTAACCAGCATGCTTGTCAATAAGAAGTAAAAGATATGCCGTGTCGACATTATGATTTCTTTGAGACAGATATTTATAGAACTACAATTTTTTATACTGCAAATTATGCTAATGCGATGTTAATCAGCTGGTGACTCTGGTTTTTGGAATTCCTTTTGGAACACCACAAGCAGGGATACACGTAAAAGATTTTTTTTTTTTTTTGGATAAATACACGTAAAAGATATCTTTAAGTTGTTTGGTTAAAGCACCTTTTACATGCTTTTTTCAAACTATGGCTGGAGGGAGAATTGCTTTAACTGAAATTATAATAAATTTCCAATATTGATATTTTCTGTGACCTCATTCCATGGCTTGGTATTTATAGCTAGGAATTTCTTTTCTCCTTTTTACTCATTATACATCTGCTACTTATTTAATGGTAGTTTTATCAGACAAGCCAGCCTTATTTCTCTTTAAGTCATCGCGGTTTTATGTACGCTTAGCAGAAATTTATTGTTTGTAACTACAACACTTCCGCCAAAAGAACTTTAATTGTAGCAGTTCTATTCACAGCAACTTCTCAACAACAATCTCAAACAGAATTTAAATTCTGGTTAGGAGTCAAATGCAATTGGTATTATTATTTTGGTTGCTCTGATAAATGGAAGTATCTTCAACTTCAGGTTTTAATGGAAGGGCCTAGTTTATGTTTGTGTTTTGTTGGCTATGTAGACTTCTTACTTTATTTTTCTGTGTTCTTGGCTATGTAAACCTGTTCAATGCTTAGATACCTGTTTCTCTTCTTTTTACTTCCTATTTTCCAATTTCTATTTTTGTTGGTTGTATTTTTCATTCTCTTTTTCCTTTTTGCTTAAAACCATTGTGGTTATGCTGTTTGCATAGGACACAATTAAATTCCAATATTATCAAACATAACTATATTCCAATTCCTTGCTACATTCAGATCGCAAGGAATTCAAATGTAATTATTTTTGTCAGTATTCTCTTTCTTAGGATAGAAATAAGGAGTCACTTTCTGCATTGCTATCAAATTAGTAAAAAATTTGTCAAAATTTTGTGCATGAAAATTGCAATTATATTGTTTTTAAGAATTGACATTGGAAATGCATTCCTATCCGAGATCCAGCACCTTAGTATAACTTGCATCGTCATTCCCTATGTCACGGCGTACCATGTTTAATCTAAGGCTTTTGTTACGTTCACTTCAGGAAAGTGGAGTTGGGATTGAGCACCATTTGCATCGTGGACGTGCATTGGCAGCTTTTAACCACATTCTTGGTGTTAGAGTTCAAAAGTTGAAATTGGAAGGAAAGTCTGGTGCTTCACACGGACAATCAAATGTTCAATCTGATGTGCAAACACTTCTTGCACCTTTAACGCAGAATGAAGAGGCTCTTCTTTCGTCTGTAAGAGATAACTTGATTATAGGCAGCTTCATGATTTATAATCTAAATATTTCATTTTGACATCTATCCACGAAATCACAATGAGTGGTGATTACTGTCTGAATGTGGCATTAAAGATCTAGAAATGTTAACTTTTGGTAGTTTCTTATCCAGGACTCAAACGACCTAGTAAATGCAGAATATCTTATGAATACTTCACATACTTGTGTTCTAGGAACTTGTAGGCAAATAAGGTTGAACAAAGAAGCGTGGCCCTTATGGGATTAAGCAGTATGTTCTGTTGCAGCCTTTTCTGTTTCTGTTTATGTTCTCTGTAAGAGGAACCAGAAGTCTTCTGGGCAGAATGATCCTTTTGTTTGTATATGCATAGTCTGGCCTGGACATACCACTACTTTCACATAGAAACTAAAAGGGAGAGTTGTAAATGTGGGGTAGCCGTGTCAGATTTCTAGTCTCAAGTGTCACCAACTTTTGACATTTATTCTTAAGTTCGACTAGGCTACTCATTTATCAGAATAAGAAAGTGATTGAATCTCATGTCTATCTTTTCGTAAGAGATCTTATAAATAAAATATTCTTCTATATCTACGTGCTAATGATTTTTGAATTATTGGGCTTCATATTATTCATAACTTTTAATCGTGAGCTTTGACCTTGTGTTGGCAACTATCAACTATGGATTTGGATCTATAGATAACTTCTAAGGTACTGCAGGCAGGGGGCATGGATTCATTTATCTGCCTTTTTCGTAACCATCTAGCTTTTAATGTACTTTATAATAAATTTAAGATTCTAATCTTCTCTCTCTCCAAAATTTCTTTTTTTGGTCACCCCTGTTCTAAAATTTCTCAATTCAGATTCTATTCCATATAGACCAAATATAGTAAAGATGTTAAAGATTGTGGCCTCTAGTAACATTAGATGAGGATTGGAAGTAAATAATATCCAATGGTGCTTTGTATTTCATATTAGAGGTTAACTGTACTAGAACGAACAATCTAGTAAACTAAAATAGTAATTCAACTTTTCAGGTCATTCCTCTTGCTGTTACTCATTTTGAAGATTCTGTATTGGTGGCTTCATGTGCTTTTCTCCTGGAGCTTTGTGGTTTATCTGCCAGCATGCTTCGTGTGGATGTAGCTTCCTTAAGAAGAATATCTTCTTTCTATAAGTTGAAAGAGAAAAATGATAAGTTCAGCCAATTTTCACCTAAGGGTTCTACATTCCATCTGATGTCCCATGAAGGTGACATGGTGGAATCTTTAGCTCAATCATTAGCAGATGAATATCTGCATGCAGATCGTCCAAATGATGCTAAGCTGAAGAGATCTGTGAATTCACTTACTAGCAAACAATCTTCACGTGCTTTAATGCTAATCCTACAGAATTTGGAAAAGGCTAGCCTTCCAGTGATGGCGGAGGGAAACACTTGTGGATCCTGGCTGTTAACTGGTTGTGGTGATGGAACTGAATTAAGAGCCCAGCAAAAGGTTGCAAGCCAATACTGGAGTTTAGTCACAATTTATTGTCAAATGCATCAGCTTCCCCTAAGCACTAAGTATCTTGCTTTGCTAGCAAGAGATAATGATTGGGTAAGTTTCTTTATCTATCCAGAAAGTTGTCATGTATAGAGAAGGGTTTCTGAGTTTCTGCTCTCTCTTGAATCAATGACTACATGCTCCTTGTTGTGCATTGCACTTATATATAATCTGTGAAAAAAAGATCAAGTTGATGCTTTTGAACTTGAGATTCGAGCATTTCACTAGATGAAGACATGCATCCGAACTAATATTCTGATCAGTTGAGTTGATTTTGAGCAAATTCAAGAATTCCAGTTTATTTTTTCATTTACTTTTGAAGGTTGGATTTCTATCTGAGGCTCAGATTGGAGGATATCCTTTTGATTCTCTGGTGCAAATAGTAAGTGTGACGCAACCTATAATTATTTTTAGATAATCCAGAAAATTTGTTGAGTTTCACCAATGGGTATCACTTTGATGTTATATTCAGGCAAGCAGGGAGTTCAGTGATCCTCGCCTTAGAGTTCACATACTGACTGTCTTGAAAAGCATGCACTCAAAAAAGAAAGCTGGTTCAACAACAAACTCAGATATGGCAGAAAAAAGGGGTGAAACTTCCTGTGTGGATGCTAATATCATGATTCCAGCAGAGCTCTTCAAGATTTTAGCGGATTGTGAGAAGCTAAAAAATCCTGGGGAGGCCCTCCTGAAGAAAGCGAAGGAGATGTCATGGGCAATTTTGGCAGTGATTGCATCATGCTTTCCAGATGTCTCCCCATTGTCCTGTCTATCTGTTTGGTTGGAAATTACAGCAGCAAGGTGACCCAAACTCCTAAACAAAGTATTTGGTTATAAGTTGTGCTTGTCATGCTTCTAGATGCTTCCAACTTATACTCTGGCTGCTTTATTTCCATTTGTCTGGGATTGTGATATGCAAGTTAGTCAGCAACCTATTTTTTTTATATCAGTTCTGATGTGATTTGTTGAACTTCCATATTCTCCATATCAATAATCAATCATAAGTAACTACTATATTTTCAGGGAAACTTCGTCCATCAAGGTGAATGACATTGCATCCCAGATTGCAGATAATGTCAGAGCAGCTGTTGAAGCCACCAATTCGCATACAGCTGATAATAGGGGATTGACATTCCATTACAATCGTCAAAATTCAAAACGTAGGCGGCTTACGGAGCCCATTTCTGGGGATTCATTGGTTTCTACTGCTGACGTTTCAAGCTCCTTTTCTGGTGCAAAAGTTCCTACAGCTCATGGTGTAGTTGGTGAAAGAGAAGGAATGCTAGACACTAGTGCACATGGTTTAAATATTGCTAGTGATCCTGGTGAAGGACCTGCTTCTCTCTCAAATATGGTGGCAGTGCTTTGTGAGCAAAAGTTGTTTCTACCTCTGTTAAGGGCCTTTGAAATGTTTCTTCCTTCTTGTTCATTGTTACCTTTCATCCGTGCACTTCAGGTCTGTGATAGTTCAAACCACCCACTTCATAAATTCATTTCTAGTTTTGTTTGGATGAGGAGCTTCGAGCTCTACGTTTTCAAGTTTTGTAACTTTGAATTGGCTAGAAGGAGTCTATTATGTTCCATAACTTCATTGATAGCATGTATCCTTTTGTCCATTTTGATGTGCCTGAAGCTCATCTATTATCTCAAGTGTTTAATTTAATGCATGGTAGATTTACGTAAAGCAAATTCACTGAAGACTCTTACATGCAAGTCAGGAAAATTCCCTCAGGCTATGTAGTCTGATAACTGTTCTTCCACCAACTGCTTAAAAGAGTCTATTATTTGCTTTTCTTCAAGGGAATATTAGAATCAACTAGCAAGTTATGAACATTAGTTTTAACTTTTAAGTTAAATGGTATCTAGAAGATAATATTATAGTTGTTGTCTTCAGGGCGTCTCCTTCATTTTATCCATATTTTGCAAACACTGATCTTGTCATGCAATCAAAATGATAATTGTGGGGCTAAATAAGGATTGAAGTTCAGAATCAGATAATTTGATATTTCTGATCTGTGTTAAGTATATGCTAAAGTGGCCATATTTGAATATCTATGCTAAAATATGTGAAGTTGGGTTTGTAATCAGGGCACTAGGAGGATATAACTGAAACTGAAAGGAACAGCAGTGTTCCCCTCTGCTAAAGTTGTATAATATTTTTACTTTCTCCACTTCATAGTTTTTGTGTTTCTTTGCTGTCATATTTGACTTTTACCTTGTAAATTTTTGGTTGACTTTGGAGCTTGTTTGTTTGTTACCATGCCAGGCATTCTCACAAATGCGACTATCGGAAGCTTCAGCACACCTTGGTTCCTTTGCTAATGGGATAAAGCCTGAACCATCTGGTCTACAGTCAAATGTAGAAAGAGAAGCGCAGACTAGAACATCATGGATATGCTCCACTGCTGTAAAAGCAGCTGACGCAATACTTTCAACTTGTCCATCTCCTTATGAAAAGAGATGCTTGCTACAACTTCTTGCCGCTACTGACTTTGGTGATGGAGGATCTGCAGCAGCACATTATCGAAGACTTTATTGGAAAATAAATTTGGCAGAGCCTTTACTTCACAAGGATGAAGTTATAAATCTTGGAGATGAGTCTCTGGATGATGCTTCACTTTTAACAGCATTGGAAAAGAATGGGCACTGGGATAAAGCACGCAACTGGGCCAGACAATTGGAGGCTAGTGGTGGACCTTGGAAATCTGCTTTTCACCATGTTACGGAAACTCAGGTCTGTATATGCCATACCAGTTCCTCTGGTACCCATAAATTTTACGAAAACTTTCTTAATTATCAGCTCTGTCTTCATAGACACCCATCTGCTTTCAATTTGGCATTAGATTACTTGAATTCCATCTGCATTAAAGACGATCTCGAGGTGCTATGTATGCCAATCATTCCTTAGCTGCTTATCCATAATCGCTGATGGAAATCTCCAAGATCTTGTGGTTTATGTGTGTGCATACGTTTGTACTGATATAGCACAAAATTCTCATGATGTTTTTATATCAAAGCATTTTCAGAGATTGAGAATAATGACACTTGCTAAAGATGTTATAAGCTTAAAAGCTGTAAAGTTCTTAAAGTGAGCTTCTGATTGTGAAAATGCCACCATAAAGTAGCTTTTGCTGCTTCCCTCCTTGTAACTTATTCAATTTGTGTGATGAGTCAATAAACCAGCATAGGGGGCCTTATGTTTAGTAGTCCGCAAGTAGATCTGGGGACATAGACATAACATTTCCATTGAGGTGGTAGTTTTTATAGCATTAGTGCTGTAAACAGTCAACCATGACATATTTTTCTTGCTCAAAATTCTTTTACATGTTTCAAGTATAAAACCCTTCTATCACTGTTTTGATTGCCTGTGCAACTTGTTAGCCTTTATTTTCTCAATGGTTATTTGGAGGAAATTTTTTGATTGTTTAGTCACATGTATAACTGACCGTTCTGTTGGATGGTTTATCCATTTATTCTACTCTTTATTCCTCTGGTTGACTCTGCATACTGTCAGTCCTCTCCTTTTCCTGAAACTTCCTGAGTTTGGAACCTAGCTTACACTAATTTAACACGTTATGCTTGTGGCTTCTTTAACTCGATATATTGGCATTTACTTGAGTTACATGTGTATCTATACAAACAAGTATACACCTCTTGTAATTTGAATTTAATCTTAGACGTCCTTGTGGTTGGATAATTATCAAAGTAAATCTTTGTTCTGAGATTTTATCATGTAGTTTTTTTTTGGGAGATTTTATTATGTAGTTTTGCAAAAATATGAATATGATATAGTTGTTTTCAAAGTAAAATCTAGTAATTGATCCACGTTCAGATCTGGTCAATATTTTAGTTTAATTGTGGACAGGACATTGGGAAAGGATATGCTTACTAATTACCATATAACAATAACATATAGAGCATTTCTTAGTGCAATATTAGAGCACTAATAACCCTTCATATAGGACAGCAGACAGTACAAACATATGAAGAAGAATGAGAGTGACAGTTGTGGAATCAAGAGAATAAATAGAAAGAAGCTGGTAAAACACTCAGAGAATATTTTAATTAACATTTTGATAGTTTATTATTATGTTTAGTTAGTAGTTCATTTTGGAAAATGACCATTAGCTCGTGTAATGGTATAGTTACAAGTAGATGGGCTGAAACAAGTTCACTCCCTCTTTCCTCCCACATAAACAAAGCTCTAGTTAGATGGTACTGCATCACCTGCAGCATGAAGTCTGTGATCACTGAGATCTACCTGAAAATAAATGAAAAAAGAAAAAGTTGCCCTACAGATGATAAATGATAATAGTTTTGTACCATTTTGCTATACAAATTGTTCCTTTAATCTTTGTTTGAAATGTTTTAGTTGGTGTTTTGTTCATCAGAGATTTTGTTGCAGATGCCCTTGAGTTCATCTCGTTGAGTTTTGTATGAATTTGCTCCTTTAGTGTACTCATCTCCTAGAAAGAGATCTCTTGATGGTCACTTTGTGCTATTGTTCTTATGTAACATTTAGGCTGAATCCATGGTAGCTGAATGGAAGGAGTTTCTCTGGGATGTTCCTGAAGAGAGAGTTGCTTTGTGGGGTCATTGTCAAACGCTTTTTATCCGATACGGTTTCCCTCCTTTACAGGTTTGCTTGTTTAGTAGTAGTAATTGTTGTGTTCTTTATATGTTGTGTCAATATATTGATTACTGCTTGAATTGCTGTTGCCAGGCAGGAACATTTTTTCTTAAACATGCTGAAGCTGTGGAGAAAGATATTCCAGCAAAAGAGCTTCTAGAATTGCTATTTTTGTCTCTTCAGTGGTTAAGCGGCCTTATAACTGTAACCAGCCCGTAAGTTGTTTATCTCATGTTCTATTTTTGTGATGCTTGTGTTACTATTATACAAGATGAAGATGCATTATCAGAACGCTTCTGACCTTTGCGATGAATTCCAGGGTTTACCCAATGCATCTTCTGAGAGAAATTGAGACTAGAGTATGGTTATTAGCAGTTGAATCTGAAGCTCAGCTAAAAGGTGACGGGGAAGTAACTTCATCAAATTCCACCCAAAACCCTGGTAGTGGAAGTACATCCAGCATAATTGACAGTACTGCAAGTTTGATTTCTAAGATGGATAATCACATTATTGCGGTGAGGAATAGAAATTTGGAGAAATATGATCCAAGGGAAAATAATTTTTCCCTTCATAAAAACCATTTGTTAGATTCTGGCTCTTCAACATCAGGTGGGAATGCAAAGACAAAAAGGAGGGCTAAAGGATATGTGCCTTTAAGACGCGCTTTGCTAGACCCAGTGGATAAAGGCAGTGATCTTGAAGATTTTTCTACTCAATGTTTGAGAAATGAGTTGCAGTTACAAGATGAAAACGTAAGAATGGAGATGACTTTTTCCAAGTGGGAGGAAAAGATTGGACCTGCAGAGCTGGAAAGAGCTGTTCTTTCTTTGCTGGAGTTTGGACAAACGACAGCTGCCAAGCAACTTCAACATAAACTTTCTCCAGAACATACCCCTCCTGAATTCAAACTTGTTGATGTTGCTCTAAAGCTTGCAGCTATGTCGACTCCTGTTCGTGAAGTGTCATTATCAATGCTTGATGAGGAAGTACTTTCCGTTATGAAATCATATAATATATCCATTGACGAGCCTCTGATTAAGCCCTTGCAGGTAATTCATCCAACTCTTTTTCTTTCATTCTATAATCTTGTAGAATAATCTATATGCATCACTCTCTGTTTGCTTGGACTAGAGCACAAATCTTATATTATATATATAATGTAAACTTCTTTTCCTTGTTAACTATGTCTTCTAACTTTACCTTCTATTCTATTATGTTATCGTCACATCTTGAATATGCAAAATGAAGATCTTGGAGAGTTTAACCAACTTGTTCGCTGAGGGTAGTGGATGTGGATTATGCAAACGAATCATAGCAGTTGTGAAAGCTGCAAATGTCTTAGGTCTCTCATTTTCTGAGGCTTTTAATAAGCAGCCAATTGAACTGCTTCAACTGCTATCTCTTAAAGCTCAAGAATCTTTTGAAGAAGCATCCCTTCTAGTGCAAACTTGTTCCATGCCAGCTGCCAAGATTGCTCAAATTCTTGCAGAATCATTTTTAAAGGTGTGATTATATTTCTTTTGTACGTTGTTAATTTCACTGGGCATATCTAGTCCTTCAATTGCATTGCTTGCATCTGCATTGTGAATAGAGTTGTCATTCAGGGCCAGTTGGATGCGTGTTGAATAGCAAGGCTTTAAAATCTTAAATCCAAATTACTTCATGTCAGCTTCTTAAGCTATATGGAGTTTGCATAAGAAACCTAATATTATGTGGGTCATAATTTGTGTTGACTATATTTTATTACAAACATTCTCATCATCTGTGGAGCTGCCACTTAAATTTGACGCCAGTTAATCCTTCTAATAGTCTCATACTGTGGTTTATTTACATTTCTAACGTGTTTCAGGGTCTATTAGCTGCACATCGTGGGGGATACATGGATTCTCAAAAAGAAGAAGGACCAGCTCCTCTGCTGTGGAGATTTTCAGACTTCTTGAAGTGGGCAGAGCTTTGCCCTTCAGAACCTGAAATTGGCCATGCGTTAATGCGCTTGGTTATTACTGGACAAGAAATACCCCATGCCTGTGAGGTATATCAAAGACTGCTAGTAATTAATTTAGGCTGCTATATTTCCATTAGATACTGTTATGTTGTAATTTTGGTGGTAGTACATAGATTCCTTTAAGACTGATTAGTCACCATCCTTGAGAGTGATATCCTCTGCTTAGTTATGACTTGCTTATGTGTGATATAGTTGTATGCCTTGCATACATGTTCTGTTTTGTTTGATGTACGGAATATTTTTGTATGCAGTACTCTTGATTTTTTTTTCTGCTAAAGAGGAGATAAATGAGGGAAATTTTTGATTGACAGTTGGTCCTGTCTTGAGATTGTATCATCACGCTTTTAATGACTGAAACTTTCTTTTCAATGGAAAATCTCTCAGGTTGAGCTTCTTATATTGTCGCATCACTTCTATAAATCATCAGCGTGCCTTGATGGAGTTGATGTTCTTATAGCTCTTGCCGCAACTAGGGTTGAAGCTTATGTGTCTGAGGGTGATTTTCCTTGTTTAGCTAGACTGATAACTGGAGTTGGAAATTTCCACGCCCTTATCTTCATCCTCGGCATTCTCATAGAAAATGGTCAGCTTGACCTTCTTCTCCAGAAGTTTTCAGCTGCAGCAGACACAGACCCAGGAAAGGCTGTTAGGGGATTTCGGATGGCTGTTCTCACGTCACTAAAGCATTTCAATGCCAGAGATCTTGATGCATTTGCCATGGTTCGTATTGACAATACATATATTATTTGTAACTATTAAGTTAGCATTGATGCTGTGTGAAACTGGAGACAAAGAAGAGAGGGAAAGGAGTAGAATATACACATTTAACATGATTTGGCTATAAATTACTAACTCCTAAACTGTTATTAGTTCACTTTGTCACATAGTGGCATTTGATGTTATCTTGAGATGATTATGTTGCGGATGATTTTGAGATTATTTGGCTGTATCAGCATCTGGTCAGTAGGGGCGCTAACTAGGGGAAAGTGGAGGGAACAATAGACCTCAAAATGGCGATGGTGCAGCATTGAAATGTAATTTAGTATCAGTATGCTTGATGAACTATTTGGCCAAAATACGGAGATAAAGAATTGAATAAGTTTGAAGTTGGCTTGATCTTATGTATGGTTGAGTAGAGTTTCATTCTACTTGAAGGCCATTTATTGAGCATCCATGCAATCAAATGTACTGTTAACGTTTTAACAGTTAACACTGAGTTGGCTTGATTTCTTCACAGCTGTGCCACGTTGGAATAAACTTTCTTGGAAATAGGGTTGTGATCAGGGAATTTGAGGAATATATTTTCCACATCTTGATATGCGTGCTTTCCTTCTTTCAGGTCTATAATCATTTTGACATGAAACATGAAACAGCTGCTCTTTTGGAGTCACGGGCATGGCAGTCTGCTGATCAGTGGTTTCACCGTTATGATAAAGACCAGAATGAAGACCTCCTTGAGTCTATGCGGTTTTATATTGAAGCAGCTGAAGTCTACTCTTCGATTGATGCAGGTAATAAAACTCGAGGTGCTTGTGCCCAAGCCTCCCTTGTTTCTCTTCAAATTCGAATGCCGGATTCCAAATGGCTCAATTTGTCGGAGACAAATGCTAGGCGGCTCTTAGTTGAGCAATCCCGTTTCCAGGAGGCCCTAATCGTTGCTGAAGCTTATGGTCTTAACCAGCCAAGCGAATGGGCATTGGTCCTCTGGAATCAGATGTTAAATCCAGAACTTACTGAAGAGTTTGTTGCTGAATTTGTAGCAGTGCTTCCTCTTCAACCTTCGATGCTTGTTGAATTGGCAAGATTCTACAGAGCTGAGGTTGTAGCCAGAGGTGATCAATCGCAATTCTCGGTTTGGCTGACTGGAGGAGGCTTACCTGCAGAATGGGCCAAGTATCTTGGGAGATCATTTAGATGTTTATTGAAGCGGACCAGGGATTTGCGGTTAAGACTACAGCTGGCTGCAATAGCAACTGGATTTACCGATATTATGGAGGTGTGCACGAAGATGCTCGATAAGGTTCCTGACAATGCTGGGCCACTTGTACTGAGGAAAGGTCATGGTGGTGCCTACCTCCCTTTAATGTGAGGTAAATAGTATTATTTTGGGTGCATGAGTACGAAAGTTTGATTCTTATGATTGATTGTACTGAACAAACTGTTAGAGGATAAACCGGAGAGGCACAAATCCTTCCTTTTGATCTCTTCTAAAGAAGCTGTAGGATTATGTAAGAATCGGGAGAGTTGTACATTAGTGGAAGAATTTGAGAGATTCTTGTCTTCTTCAACTTCATTGGTCAAGCTAGAGACGCACAAGTAATGGAGAGAGCACATGTAGGTTAGATCAATTTGTTGCTGTGATCAAAATTTTGCGTAGTAGTTACTGAGATTCATTTATAGATCTTGTGGTTGCTTCTGCTATGTTATGTAAGTCCTTGGCCAATCTTAGTTATGTAAGAAAGATGTACAATATGTCAATATAAATGTTGAATATAAGATCAGAAATTCTTTGCAGCTCCATTTACTTATGCATACAACTTATATGAAGTTTTGAGGATAGAGTTGACACTTTGTGATACTCCATACATCCAATTAGACTTTGGCAAAAAGGATTATCTGATCTGAAGTTAATGGTAAAGATTAATTTGATCAATTAAGATTAATTTGATCGATTTGAATCGAATGTCCGTTGAGGAAAAAAAAGGATTTTGGACTTTTTTTCTTATCTTAATTCTGTTTCAAATAAATAAAACAAACAAATGTCATAAATATATAATCCTTTAACCCTTTTTAACTATGTTAATTTTTATATACAAAAATTTAAAAAAAATAGAAAAATTAAATGACATGCAATATTGTTAGTCTTTAATATCATAAATAATATAAATAATTTTTTTATAAATAATTTTTTTTGTTAGCAAAGATGATCACTAAAGATCACTTAATGGTATGGAAAAAGAAAAAGAAAGGGGATTAATGTTATGGAAATGTAGTTAGTCCATAAAAAGATTTTAACTTGACACTATAAAATTCAATATATGGATTGAAATACTAATTTGGAAAATCATAAAGCAAACTATAAATCATTTTGTCAGATTGAATTTAAGAAATCAAGAACTAAAAACAAAAAAAAAAAGAAATTTCTTTTCACTCATTGGAAAGGTTGATCTATAATCATGCAATGTACGGAATGCATGCCTCTTTACTCTGAAGCACAAAGCTCAATCAACATTTCTCTCTATTGTGTTTTAATCAGTTGCATGGATACAACTGAAAAATCGTTGCATGTATGGTATTAAACAAAACCAATCTTCAACAACAATACACTTTAATCCAATGCATGAAAATGAGTTGACAGAGTGTTTTCAGTGCCATAGCTATGGTTGGTTGTAACTCTTCCACGTTACTATGCCAAAGATAGCAAATGTCCTCCAGTAACAGATCGTCAAGGCTTTGAAGTTACTAACGGAAATGCACAATGGTCTTGACTCTTTGCACATATATAGTCACACGTAACGTTCTAATGATTGCCTCCAAGTTTCTTGCACAAAACCATTTTCCTCGGCCATCGAAACCAGGTGCAGTGCAGAACCAATATAAATGGCTGGAGCCAAGTTGCCTGAATTGGCCATTTTAATGATTTTGATCTCTTCCAACGTTGTACAAGTTATTTCAGATGTTATACCAGGCCTAGGAGTCAACTGGGGAACAATGGCGTCTCATCCATTGATGCCTGACATAGTGGTTAACATGTTAAAGGACAATGGGATCAAAAGGGTTAAGCTTTTTGATTCAGATGCTTGGACTGTAAATGCACTTTCTGGTTCAGGCATCGAAGTTATGGTTGGTATTCCCAATAACATGCTCGGTCGCATGGCTAGTGATCTCGATCATGCCAAAGATTGGTTGAAAGAAAATGTCACCAAGCATTTGTACGATGGTGGTGTTGATATAAGGTTGTTTGATCAAATCTTGAACATGTTGTTTAGATGTTCTTTAATAATTTTGGTTTCTTACCAAATGTTTCTGATTTGTGTTTATCAGATACGTAGCTGTCGGGAATGAACCATTTCTGACAAGTTACAATGGATCATTTACCAAAACTACATTACCTGCATTGCAAAATGTTCAGAAAGCGATCAACGATGCAGGTTTAGGCAACAAGATTAAAGCCACAGTACCTCTAAACGCCGATGTTTATGCTTCAGGTTCTGATAAACCATCCGACGGCGACTTTCGCGGCGATATAAAGGATTTGATGATCCAAATTGTCAAGTTTCTGTACCAGAACAAGTCCCCATTTGTCGTCAACATTTATCCATTCATTAGTCTTTACCAAAACCCTGATTTCCCTGTGGACTTCGCTTTCTTCGACGGTGGACACAAGTCAGTTCAGGACAACAACGTGTCCTATTCCAATGTCTTCGATGCAAACTATGATACCCTTGTTTGGTCCCTTAATAAAGCTGGTATGTCCGACATGAAAATCTTAGTCGGAGAAGTTGGCTGGCCGACAGATGGTAACATCAACGGTAACCTAAAGACTGCTCAAAGATTCTACGATGGTCTCCTCAAAAAGTTGGCCAACAACAAGGGAACTCCTCTCCGGCCAGGAAAACTAGACGTGTACCTCTTCGGTTTGCTCGACGAAGATCAAAAGAGCATAGCTCCGGGGGACTTCGAGAGACACTGGGGGATATTTCGGTACGACGGACAACCCAAGTTTCCGATGGACTTATCAGGGAAAGGCAATGACAAGATGCTAATAGCAGCAAAAGGGGTTGTGTACATGGGAAAGCAATGGTGTGTGGTTAAGCACGACATCAAGGATCTAGATGGGTTAGCTCCTGATATAGATTACGCTTGTTCTTTATCGGATTGTACGAGTTTGCAGTACGGTTCTTCATGCAACAAGCTTGATCGTATAGGGAACTATTCATATGCATTTAACATGTACTTTCAGATGAATGATCAAGACGTGGAGGCCTGTGATTTTAAAGGTAATGCAGAGATAGTAACATACAATGTCTCGCGAGGAAGTTGTTTGTTTCCTGTGCAGATTGTGAGCTCAGCTCAGAGAGTTGAATTTGTTTATGGAGTAGGAAGAAGAAGCATTCTTGCGGGATTTGTGTTACTTGTGATTATGTTCATGTGATATTATACGAGAGATTTTTTTATTTTCTTTTTAGGTGCTTAAATTTCATGTTAGGAAAAAAAAAGAATAATCATATTTATTTATTTATTAATAGAGAATGAAATAATTGATCTTGTTCTATTTTTATTGCAATTTTATGTCACTTATAATAATTAATCTAACCTTTTAGAATATCCATATTTTTATAAATTAATTAAAATCGATTTTTATTCAAAAAATAATTTTAGTTTCAATTTATAATAAAATTCAATTATATAACCATTATTTTTTAAAAATTTGAAAAATTGAACCTTTAATTAATATTTTACAGTATAAATATGGGTTAAATCTTTTAAACTTTATTCTTGTTTTACATATTAACTTTTTTTAAAACATTGCTAAATAGTTGTAAAATATAATTTTTTAATAAAATAAAAAAATTATATGAAAATGATGATTAGTAGTGTTTAGGTAAGAACGACGCCGTGTGGGCCGTTTGTCGGTTTAAAACGGCGTCGCGTTGGTACCTGGAAAGACGGCGTCGTTTCTTACAACTTGAATGGATGAGAAAATTCTCTGAAACCAGCCCAGCCTCTTCCCCTTGCCTACTCGCCCTAATTTGTCTGTGAAATCTGAAGAGACCCAACCTCCTCCCGACCGCCACTCGCCCTAATTTGTCTGTGAAATCTGAAGAAACCCAACCTCCTCCCGCCCGCCGCTAGCCACTCGTCGGTCGCAGCCTGCAGCCTGCCTTGTGCTGCCCGTGGCCATCTGTTTCATAACTGAAAGTTTTCCTAATTTTCAGGTACCAGTACAATCTGCAGTAGCGTTTGAGAGTTGCATAATTACATGTTATCACATGTAGGCTATTAAGGACATATAAAGATCAACATGAAGCTTTTTGATGTTTCTGAGTAGTGCAATTTGAAACACTAATTATTATATCCTTAACTACTGTTCTCAAAGTTTCTTTTTTTTTTCCCCTTCGTTTATTTTTTTGCTGAAACAACCTAAGCGGAACAATGTTTTCCAGAAGTTATAAAGAAGTATGACTCTATCGGAGGATGAAGTCAAGAGGCTTTATAGAATCAGGAAGACAGTGATGCAGATGTTGAGGGATCGAGGCTATATTGTTCCTGATGCTGATATCAACATGTCAAGGGAGCAATTCTTATATAAATTTGGCGAGAACTTCAAAAGGGAAGACCTTTTTATTGTCAAGGAAAAGCGAAATAAGGAAGCGGTAATTGATCTGTAGTGTGCTTTTTATTTGGTTAAGTTTTCTAATAAATGCATTTATATCAAATAGATTTTTCCACGTCCGCAATGGCATCATTTGGTTTTTTGGATGGATGTTAATTACTTGTGAAGGTTTTTGAATGTGAAGATTCTTATTTATAGTTTGC
>JAOSBP010000204.1:27749995-27785498 GCA_027563825.1 Erythroxylum mucronatum
CTTTTTATTTCTCTTCTTGAACTACCCAAAATGCCCTTCACTTAAAGCTTCTTTCCAACTATGCCCTTGGTTGCTTTACAACTATTCCTTCCTAACTTAGTTACAATCAATTTACCCCTAGCTCTTAATTCATTTAATACTCACTCACCCCATTAATCCCACTTCACCTACAATTTTAATTCAAATTGAATTGTTATTCCTTCTTTCAATTTCTAATTAAAGACAAATTCTAAAAACTTTGAACCATCAATCAAGCATAAAGAACCCATTGAGCAATTAAAACATAAATAACCAAATAAACCAATCAAGCAAATAAAACAAGGTCTAACAATCTCTCATGGTAAGAGATTATCTTTGGCATAGTGTCCAAAGAATGAAGTTAAGAGAGAGGCTATGAGGAATGTCTCGTATTCTAGTGCAGTTGTTAGCCTGATGTATGCCCAGGTGTGCACTAGACTGGACATTGCATTTATTATCGGACTGCTAGATTGATATCTGACTAACCCAGGTATGGACCATTGGAATGCAGTTAAGCGAGTGTTGAGAAACCTAAAAGGTACCAAGGATTATACGTTGACATACAAGAAGGTCAACAATTTAATACGCATACTCCGATTTCGCTATATGTCCGGATGATCATAAATCCACATCGGGATATATTTTTATGTTGGTAGATGGTGCAGTATCGTGGAAGAGTGTCAAGCAAACATTGATAACTTCCTCGACTATGTATGCAGAGTTTATTGCATGTTATGGAGTTGCTACACAGGCGATTTGACTCAGAAACTTGATTTCTAAGTTATCTGTGGTAGATTCGATAACTAAACCCATTTGGTTATATTTTGATAATCTTGCTACAATATTGTTCAATAACAACAACAACAATATCACAGGATCTAAGCATTTGGAGGTCAAGTACTTGACCATAAAGGAGTTGATTCAGAAGGGTGACATTGAAGTGGAGCACATTAGGACTAAGGAGATGTTAGCTGATCCATTGACTAAAGGACTTTGCTCACTAGTGTTTGTTAGACATATATCCAGTATGGGCGTGTCAAAGTCCTTAGACAGCAATAGATAGGGATCATTGTATTTGCTCCTTAAAATTTTATACATTTTGATATGTTATGACATTATGATTATTTATTAATATAGATGATCATCTTTTTATCCTCAGTAATAACTGTTTTGTGTATAGTCATAATACATATGAAAGCCTTGAGATTTGTGTTGATCTTAAGCGTTTTAAAGGTCATTAGGCATAAAGTTGGAAAATATAAAGGTTTTCTCTAATGTTATTTAGCATTCAGTGATGTTGTTTATCATTCGATAAGAGAAAACAGGATTTCTGTGCTGCTGTTTAGCGCATGCAGTTTAGCATAAAGTTGGAGAAATTGAGATCTACAAGCGAAGATGATACATTTTAGATCATACAGGTATTATCCTAGTTTGCCACACTCCATTTTTGCATTCATGTTAGTGAGTTATTAGATATTCGTGATTATATTGAACCTGTGTCGCACATGATATGTGTGTTTGATATTTTTAGTATCGAAAGCCTTGCAGGACGGAATGTTGGACTTTCATTAACTTTGGATCAAATGTTTTAATTTTTAAAATTTGGTACCAATACAATAGCATGACTTAACCGATTTTTAAACTATTTTTAAACTTGAGTCATAACTGCAATTAATGCTTGTCCAAGGGTGAGAATGTTGAACAATTTTGTCCTTCTCCATAAATTGGACAACCATTAATTGTATTTTTGGTTTTTTAATAACTTATCGGTTAAGTTACCTAATTTGATCAAAACAAAGGTAATAAAGTGGTCCAATAAATGATCTAAATTAATGCGTCAAAGTTCAGGAAAAAAATAGATCCCGATTAGTGTGGACCAGACCCATATTGAGCTTGTAATGGGAAAGCCAGATATGGAAGCTATATATAAAGGTTAAGGTCTCCTTTAGTTACTTATGTAGTTCGTAAGCATGTAGATTCTCTGATCCGTTAAGAGCAATTACGTCTTAAGAAAACTGAAGAAAGGCGTTAACCGGGTGTCGGTCACATTCTATGAAGGTCCCAGAGATTGGAGCTTGTTTTGGCCTTAAAAACTACTTCAGAACAACGGATGGAACCGAAATCAGGTATTACACATTTCTTTCCTTTTTAACCCTTTCATGAACGATCCGGGACACATAATAAGGTCTATCCTACGTGTTAAAATATCAAGTAGGCAAGCACTAGTAGTCAAAAATTTTGCTTATATTGTTTTTCTATTCCACATAAGGGCTAATTGAATATAAGTAGGCAAACACTAAGACAAGTAGTCAAAACTTTTGCTTATATTGTCTTTCTATTCCACAGAAGGGGCTAATTGACTACTTATTTTATAATTTTAGATTTTTTATGAAGACCTCAATGTTTCTTTCTTCTTGTATTACATAAACACAAAAACTAAAGGAAAGCTTAAGAATTACACCATCATACCGTTAGGAAGGAAATAAGTGAAGATCTAATTGATAGTGGCTTCCTATTCCATGATAGCTCTTTTATGTTTAAAATTACTAACATTTGTTTCTAAATGATGGGAGAGAATGTGATTTTGCAACAATCTTGAGCAAAGGCGATAGCTCATGGTTATCAATAGAATGAAGTTAGTTGATCTCTAGTCTAAAGTTTTCTTTTGACCACTAGCCATAAATGAAGCTAATTTTGGGAAGGTATTGAAGGAACCATATTTTTTGCCACTGAATAGTAGGATTGAGGCCTTTAATAAGGTGAAAATTTAAGAAGTTTGTGAATGGCTTTGAAAAATGCATAGTCCACTTCATTGGATCCTCAATTAGTTCATTTGATTGATAAGAAGGGAAATGCTTGTGTTGTTGGAGAAATGCCTAGACATTGGAACTAGTCACTCCCATAATTATTGTGAATGATGACTTCAACTTTTATTTCAACTTTTAATCTTTTTATTATGGCTTTATGGCAATATAATTATATAGAGGGTTAAGTAAGTATCAATCGTCATGTTAGAATAAAGCTTTTTTCATTACAAATAGTGAACTTCATGACATTCCTCATTGTTAATCTTTGGATAAGGATTTGTCTAAATGTGTATGAAGTTTACAACTTAGGTTTAACAAACTAAAAGATTTTTTCTTTGAGAAAACTATTGTGGACCTATTTAATTCATAGAGCTTGATCATCATTGAACAGTCTTCATATATGTTTGTAAAGCAACATCTTATTCATGATCCTAATGGACTTGATGTTTACTATACCCTTTGATCGTTATGACATCTGACCATTTGTCCTATCTCAACTTGATTAGGCTCTACTTGTATGTAGCTAGCCATGTTAGCTTCATAGGAGAGCCTTTTTTAACCAGACTTTCTTCCATTTTACTTTTTGCCTTGGTTGGATTGTTCTTATCACTAGTCCATAGATTTTTTTCCCTTCTTTTCCATTATATTCACAATGGACATAGAGATCTCAATATGGGTACTCCAATAAACTTGTAATCCATTGGTTATCAAGGTGAGACATTGTAGCCTTCCTGCAAAAGATAAGAGCTTAATGCTATAATTTTCAAATTTTCTATAAAACAGTTTTAACAATAGTGAGTAATCTTTGTTAAGAGTATAACCCTAAATATTTTATGAGTATAATGTCTTCTTGGAACCTAGTATAGCTTATCAAGTTGAAGGATGGAATTGGAGCACCTATGGAAAAAATGATATAATTTTTCTTGGATAGAAAAAATAAGCCTGATATTTGTTTCAAGTCTTGTATAATGAAGCAAGATATAAAGGTTATATTGGCTTTATAAAATATTTAATCAAAAGAAGTTACAATCCATGTTTTGACGATGACAAAGCATAGTTACTACTAATGATTTGTTCTTTAATGTATTTAAAGAAAACAATATAAAATGAAGCTAAGAAATAATTTATAGAGACCAAATAAAATGAAGTCAATAAAAATACCAAGACCAAGGCAGATCAATACACAACAAGTCTACAAATTTATTTGTAATCTTTCATGTATCTCCCACTTAATCATTTTAATGCTTTAGGGGCTCTTCATAGGCAAGCATTCCATGCTTTTGAACTTATGTATAAATATTTTCTTTCATAAAAAGGAATCAAGATTTTGATTTCAGGAAAATCCTTTTGATCTTAAAATACTCTTTAGAAAAATTCTAAAATAATTTTTTGATTTTTGGTTATAGAAGTGGGGATTAATCTTTGAAAGAACTTAAAAAGTTTTTAGAAATGTATTTTAGACACATTGGTTGATGAATGTATATATGTGGTTGACTAATATACTATTTCTAGAGATATTAATTGATTAATATCTAAATGTGGCTGACTAATGTGTTAAGAGTTTTGAAAAACTTTATACTATGAGTTTATATATGATATTATTCGATATATTGATCAATCAATATGGAACATTGATCGACCAAAATGTCAAATTGATCTACTAATATCACTATCACTAACCATTATAATGACTATAGTTTATATTTCTAGAAATATTTTGGAGCTAATATAGATATAAATACCTGGAATTTTAGTTGTTAGACATCTTCGTGACATTGGAGGTTAAGAAGAAATACAGTGACAAGAGGACATGCTTTTATTTTGAAGTTGATGAAAATTAGAAGAGGAATGGGAAAGTTTATCTTCCAAGCCTGGTGGATAGGAAGCTTAAGATAATTCCATCTTTAACTACTTTTTTTATTGAAATCAATCTTTCTAATTTTGTTCTACAATATTGGGTGTCTAACATTAGATGTTGTTTCTCACACATGTAATAAAATGCAACTATTAATAAAGAGTAAATCATTGAGGAAAGGCAAAGTGAATACGCAAGTTGACAATGGAGCAAGAATTTTTGTAGTAATTATATAACTTATATTTAGCTCTATCTTTTGGCCTAGCACAAAGACTAAAAATTAATAATAATTATTATTATAACTATTTGTACAGATATGGTAAAGGGAATTATATTTATTATTAGAAACTTTATTCCATTTCTTATTTAGATTTAAGTGGATTTGTCTTTATGATTTATATTAAAAGTTAATCTCTTGTAAAGATAATGTTTAATATAAAGTTATATTACTTTAAATAGTTTATATGAATTAGATCTTGAAGGACTAGTTTTTAATGTAAAAAACCAAAAAATTAAATAACAAAAATCAATCTTATTTATAATATTGCAAGTTTAGACAAATAAGTGAACCTAGAACAACAAAGTTACAAATAGAAATATATTAAATTCTTTTGATTATGAATCATATAAAACCTAGGAATATTGTTTGTTAAAAAGATGATCAAACTAACCTTTAGTAAAAAGGGAGAACATAACAGTGAATTATTAGAGCTTATATATTTGAATGTTTGTGAGCCTAGATCCACTTGCACTAAAGTTGGAAAATTATTTTTTATTACATTTATAAATGACCATTTAGATATGGTTATACATAATAAATGAAATAGAAGTTTAAATCATTTGGAAAGTTTAAAGACCAAATTTTAGGTTGACAAATAAATTAGTAAAAGTATTAATACACTTTGATATGACCGAGATAGTGAATATTAAAATCACGAGTTTTTTAATTACTTAAAAGAATATGAGATTATCTCATAAAATACTCTACTCGGAGCTCCACAACATAATTAAACACTTGAGGAGAAATTTTTCTCTATTAGATTTGTGTGTTTCTTGGTAATCATATAAAACTTTCTATTTCCTTTTAGGGTTTTCCCTTAAAATTATTGTTTACCTTCTAAATAAATTTCTATCCAAATGACAAGACTTTATATAAGATATGAATTAACAGTATATCAAAGTTTCCATATATAAAGATTTTGAAATTTAATGCTTATATAAAGTGTGCAATATCTAATAAAATTCAAGATAAAGCAAACAAATACAAATCTATGTATAATTTCTTAAAGAAAGAACTTAATCCATATCATCCTTTTGAGCAAAATAGGTCTTAAGACATGCTAAATTCCTAAAAATAAAATTTATTCTTAAGGAAAATAATAAGAGTGAGGTATAACTTAGAGAAGTTCAAAAACTACAAATTCACGTGCAGATAAAACAAAAACTTCAAGTTAATACATATAATACCCAACTGAGAGTTTAAGAGAATTAGAGTTTGCCATGCAATAGTAGGATACAACATTTCCCCCTAGGTTTGATTTATATATTATAGAAGAGAAAGACAATGTTTCGGTTACGAACGAAAGCCAATTACTTTTCAGAAAGAAATATCTAATATTAATTTTTTTTTAGTTTCCCACGAGGTATTCTAGGCGGGTTCTAATTACGGGAAGATACCTTTAAGCCATCCACATCCATATTAATCTCCGCTCGAGCCGGGTAGGTTCCTTGCGGGAGGCAAAACTCTGGTTCCAAGTTTTAAAATGCTGCATACATGAGGACGATTCAAATCTACGACCTCACTTAAGTCAGGAGAGCCCCTTACCAACTCACTTACACCTTGGAGTTTCTAACATTAATTTTTTAAATGACTCAAAGATATGAGATCTAAATAGAATCTATATACACTAAATAGGAACTAGGGATGCCAACAAGTTAGGATGGGACGAGCTCCCCAAAACTCGATCGGACCTAACTCATTCCCTCCGAGCCTGAGTTTGATCGAGTTTTAGGTGATTCAAAGCTTGCTTGAAGCTTGAATTGCCCCGACCACAACTTGACCTGACTCATCAGCCCCTCTCTATTGTCTTAATTGATCCCTCTCTAATCTCCATCGCCAAATCCACTCAGATTTCATATTTTTTGTTGCTCCTAAAAGATAACCACTTCTTTATACCTTCTTTCTCACTGTAAAACTTAAAGACATCAAAAAAGATGCAAACTTAAAAACATAAAGAGATACCCGCGGCAAAATCCAAATCAAGCTCTTATATTTTTTTGCTACTTCCAAAAGATACCCACTTCTTTTTACCTTATCTTCTCGTTACAAAACTTCAAGACAACGAGAAAGATGCAAACTTTAAAACATAAGGAGATCATCCACTGCAATTTAAAAGCATTGTTATAAATACCGGTACGGTATCGTAGGTCAGTTGTATCGGATTTAAATGCCGGTCGGTACCGGCCAGTACTGGCATTTAAAATGCCGACTAAATATCGGCCGGTATTGAAAATTTTAAAAAATAGAGAAATTTTTTTTACAAAATTTTCAAAAATTTTATTGAGCTGATATCATAAATTTTAAAAAATAAAGAAATTTTTTTGTAAAATTTTCAAAAAATTTTAAATTCTTCCCCCATCACTCCCTCCTCTTCTTCTCCCTTTTTTTTCAAAATTTTTTTAATTAATTATTTTATTTACTTCAACTATTATAATTATTGTGAATTTTTAATTTTTGTTTTAAAAATAAAAATAAATATTTTTAATACTAATAATAATTTTAAATTAAATAAAAGTTAAAAATAAATTATTTTTATATAAATTTTATATAATATTTATTAATAATGTATTAAAAAATATTTTATTTTAAATAAATAATTTAAAAATTATTATTTATAAACTAATATTTATTTTTATATATTTTTTATTATTAAATCAAAATTTATTTTAAATTTATATATTTTAAAAAATATATTTTAAATTTAATTATATTTATGAATAATTATTAAATTAAATTATAAATTAAATTATAAATTATGATTATGATTATTATTTATTATTATAATTTTTGGAGACATGATTAAAAATATGCAGTACAACTGTACAATATGACAATTGATTATTTTATAATTTTAAAAAAATTTAGAGACTATTTTATAAATTTAAAAAATTAACCGAAACGGTACCCGATATAAATCGGTGCCGGTACAATACCGTATTAGAACTTAATCTGGTACCAAATTCGATACGACATTCGTAACATTAGTTAAAACTTAAAAGAGTACATAAAAAAGTAGACATTTTTTGAAAAAAAAATGTCAAACTATAAGAGAGAAAAGAAGTAAGAATCATTAGAGAGAATAGATGAAAAAAAGATATATTGGGAGAGTCAGAGAGGAGCTAAGGGCAATGATAATGAAGAAGAAGAAGAGAGGAGTAGGTAACCTTAGGACGAGATCAGATTCTCTGTACCACTTAACATGTTCCAAACCTGTTTCAGTCCTAAAATAACGTCGTTTTAGGTTTGTTTACACATAAAACGACGTCATTTTGGAGCGAAAACAGGGTTAAAACAGGTTAAGTTATACAAAAGATCTGAACCCCCTAAGAAAGATGCGTTTTTCTAAATATAGTTAGGTTTTAAGTTGGGTTAACCAATGAAGTTCAAGTTTGAACCGAAGCTTAAACCTAATCTGATTCCTGAAAATTTATAAAGAAACATGAATTTGACTTAAATCTCAATCAACTCAAGTCTAATTCATTGACTTTGGGTTAGATTTGAGCTTAATTGTCAAACCTATAGAGACTTTCGTGGATGCATATCATGAGAATAAACATATTAGATGTGAGTGGATTTTTCAAGAGAAATTTTGACATGAATGATAATATAAACACATACCAACTAAGGTTAATAAATAAAGGTTACAAACAAAAATAAAAAAGTTGATTTTTGATGAAACATTTTTGCCAATAGAGATATTTAAGGATCTTATTTTATATAGTCGCATACCATGACTAAAAGACAATGTTTTAAAAATGAAAGTAATCAATAAACATTAAAATAATATTTTTACTAATGTGAAAATTTAATTTCCTATTAAAATTTGGTCTTATATTATAATTTAATAAAAAACACTTAAAATTCCTATTCAACATCTCTATTTTTTGAAAGATATATAAAAATAACTTTTAAACATAACAACTATTTAAAGTTTTTATTTTTATGAAATATATTTTTTCATTCATTTCTTTTAATTTTTCTTAATTTAAAAACTTAGTTCAATAATGTTCGATATTTAGTGTTCCAGCGGTACAATCGGATCTTTTCAGATTCATCCAATGCTTGAATCCAGTATAATACAAACAAGTTTATTACCACTTCTAACAAATGCGTACGTTAGTAAGGTCTTATGATTAGGTGGTTATGGTATGTATATAGGCAAGTGAATTGATATTGGAAGTTGTCTCAAGTGCATCAAGCTCCTGCACAAACGATTCCATGGGCTTACGGTATCTTTGTTTTGACCAGGAAGAAGAGCTGATCTGTGAAACTGAGGCTTGCACATAGCGACTAATATGCCAGCATGTCTGTATGGTCAAATTCCACACAACAGTGCAACAAGCATACTGATTCATATAGTATTTTTCAGCATTACCTGAAAGTATTTCATAATATGATTGTCTAAAATTGTATATAGAATGTTATTCCTACTCGTAATAGGCACTATTGATTATCATACTCACACAGATTTTATCAATCAATTAGATATATGTGGCCCGACAGGTTTCTTGTCCTGGGGAGCCTGAACTAAATAAATGGGGTATCCGAAAGAAAACACCGACATATAGTCGAAATGGCTTTGACTTTGATAATAAACAGTGGAGTACCAATGAGAAACCATTTACTTATGATTTATGAATTCAAATATAACTTCCAAACTAAATTAAAAATATTGATGGGAGTATTATTAATTCTACCCTAATTGTTTCCTTTGGCTTCTATCCCTCCCTGGTACCCACAAGTTTGTTTTAATTAAAGGTTTATTGATGAAGAAAACAAAGATGGAAGCCGAATAAAATTGCAGGACATCAAATACTGAGACTGACATAATGTCTTCCACGAGGTCCTTCTGATGGACCAAGTCACCCAAATGCACCAAGGAGTTGAAGCTTGATCGGCTCCTGCATGTAGTCCAGTGTACAGAAAGATAAAATAAAAGTTAATCTGCTTGAAATAGAAAATTATATTCTTCCCACCATATCGGGAAATTCTCATTTTAGTCAATGAAAAGAGCACATAAGAATCAACATAGCAAACACAATTTTTACGCTGCATCTTGACATAGCAACATTTCTTAAATGGAATTAGTTGTTTTTGGTTCAAATAGGCACAAATGAAATGCAGCCAAATCTGTCACCAGTAGCACAAGAGAAACAAGATCCACATGCATCATTATAGTGTTAATATAATAGTTGGAACTGCCATTGGGCTTTGGTAACTCAAAACAAGTCATGTGGACGATGTATACATTACCAATTATTGAAGGCCTACAGAAGCTCTACAACAAGGGCTGATGCACCTCCTCCCCCATTGCAAATACCACCAACACCGTATCTTCCATTTTTCCGCTTTAGTACCTACAATATGCCAACAGTCTCACTACTGAATTACAAATTAACATTAACATGGGGTCCAATGTGCAGAAGCATTCATACAATACAGCACACAATTTTGTATCATAATTGTGGGAGGACACCAAGAAAGTTGGGATGATGGTACAGCGTATCCATCAATTATCAAAATAATTATTCATCCGGTAGAAACATACCCCCAAGAGCGTGACCAAGATCCGGGCTCCACTGCAACCTAAAGGGTGCCCCAGGGATACAGCTCCACCATGTACATTAACCTTGTCCTGTTGGCAGATTAATAATGTGCCTCATTATGCTTTCCTAAATTCAAATATTTAGCAAAAACTGACAAGGAATGTGAACTGGTATAAAGAACCAAGTGAAACAATGGGATTCCATATGCAGTATTTTATGAACACAGTGTCAAGAATGGTCAATATCTTAAGACATGCATTGCACTTCTATGCACTAACATGCAGGCAAAAATACAAGGAGGACAAAAAGATTGGGATACAAACAACTATGTTCAGATACTCACTGGATTAAGTCCTAGTAGTTTCTGATTTGCAAGAGCCACAACCTGCTTCAACATTATCAATTAGGAGCTTTCCAACCAGATATGTGACCGAAGATAAGAAAACGAACAAAGAAAAATACTAACCGAGAAGGCTTCGTTTATTTCATAGTAATCAACTTGAGAAGCATCCAACCCAGCATTCGAAATAGCTTTTGGGATTGCCAGGGCCGGAGCAGTTGTAAATAACTCTGGTGCCTGCATAGTGAAATATGTTCATTATGGATGAAAATTACATGGATGACAATGTTTGTATGGCAACCTCCTAAATTCTTTAATTTCAAGTGCTTGGAACTGCTCCAGCACACTTTTCAGTATTTGATATGTTCATGAATTACCTGAGCAGCATCAGCATATCCCGTGATTCTTGCAATCACTTGTAGCCCGAGCTTAAGGGCCTTTTCTCCACTCACAAGTACCAAAGCTGCTGCACCATCGCTGTTAAATATAACTTTCAGTGAAGTATTAGCTCTAATTTTGAAAAGAATAGTGAAGTAAGCACAACTCTACCCAACACATTCACAAGGAATATGTTGAGACCCGATTCCAGTAGGTTCCAGAAGAAGTTAGCCACGTGAGAGTTAGTTAGGAAAATAGCATAAAAGGGTGTTAGGGAGAGGAAGGTGGGTATTCGGTATAATATTGGGATTGGTATTGTGGAGGTTCTAAGCCCTCTAAGCTTAGTGTTATGGAGGTCGCTAGCCCTCGAAGTCTAGCTAATGAATAATATTCATCTATATGCTGCTCTATGCCATCTCTGTTCTTGTATTACTACTGCTGTGTGTTGTTTTTATGCTGTTGTTGTGTGATTGTTGAGGTGTTAGTTTCGGTGTTAGGAGTTGAATTAGTGTTAGAGATTTTGGTCTCTAACAGTTGGTATCAGAGCGAGATTAAGATCGGGAGTGGTATTGACAAGAATGGAAGGTAGAATCGATAAAGAGAGGTTAAGGATAGTTGAAGACATTGCCAGAGTTGAAGCGAAGTTCGTTAAGGTGGCCGGAGACCTTGCGTCTATATTAGAAATTTTAAGAAGAAAGGAGAATAAAGGGAAGGCTAAGGAAGTTGTCCAGAAAGTAGAAGAACCTTCAACGCAAAAGAATGAGGGAGAGCCTTCGGTGCAACTTGAACCAAAACGAGGGGAGAGGAGCCGGAAACTGGAGATTCCTCTGTTCTACGGGGAGGATCCGGTTGGCTGGATTTTTCGAATGGAGCGGAACTTTGAGTTAAATGGCGTTTCACCAGATCGGTGGATGCAGGCAGCAGTGGGTTGCATGGAGGGTGAAGCTCTAAGCTGGTATCAGTGGCGGCAGAACTGGTCGCCGATAGTCGAGTGGGCGTCGTTCAAGAAGGCGGTGGTACGAAGATTTGTTAGCTCTACGGCGGGAAAGCCACTGGCGGAGCCACAGAAACTGACGCAGACGAGAACGGTGGCCGATTATCACCAGAGTATCGACGTTGTCACGCCGATGTTGAGGGAGGTTTCGGGAGAGTTGGGGACGACGGTTCACGAGAAGGGGTTGAAGGAGGAGAAACAAGTGGACGTGTTAATGGTGCAACCCGAGTCTTTGATCCGGTTGATGGACCCGGCCCAGCTGCCGGAAGGCCAAAAATGGGCCTTGTTAGATCAGCATCATCTCCACTCTAACACACCAAAACCATTTGGAGGAAAGGGGTCGTCGGGTTCAAATGTATGGGGTGTGACAGAAGCTCCAGCCGTTAGCCCTAACCCGCCTCCTACTTTTGGGGACGTCCATCGCAAACCGATCGAAGAAGTGAAGGCAGCTCCTCCAGCTAGCCCTAACTCGCCGATCGCTCCTGGGATTCCAAATCGCAGGTTCGCCGACGACGAGAAGATATCGACTCCGGCGGTGAGCTCCACCACCAGATCTGTCCCAGTACAAGGCAAATCACCGGAGCAGTGGAGGTCGAGTTCAACTGGCGTGGGACGCAGCACCTTCCGAAGGGAACCTTCTTTTCCTTTCAAGCGACCGACGGCAGAAGGGTTGCAACGTAAGCGGCAGCCAGGGCTGTGCTACCGGTGGGATGGAAAGTTGACGCTTGGGCATGTGTGTGGGGAGAAACAATTCCACTTTCTCCTAGCTGCTGAAGAGCAACTGCTGGAGTTACAAGAAGAAGAGAATGAATGGGTACAATTCAGAAGAGTCTTCGATCCTGGGGGAAGTTTGATTTCCTCCATCATCGAATTCATTCCTCCCACCTTGAGGACAAGGTGGTTCTTTTGGGGGGGGTATTGTTAGGACTAGATTCCAGTAGGTTCCAGAATAAATTAGAATGTGGTAGTTAGTTACTCGATGAGTATAAATAAGGGGTAGAGGGTGAAGGATATTCATTCGGGTATAATATTGGGATTGGTATTGTGGAGGTTCTAAGCCCTCGAAGCTTAGTGTTATGGAGGTCGCTAGCCCTCGAAGCTAGTATATTAATATACCTATAGCATATTAATCATCTATACTCATCTCTGTTCATATTTTACTACTGTTCTGTGTATTGTTCTGGGTTGCTGTGTGTTGGTTTATAGTGCAAGTTCTGTGTTGTTTGGGTTGAGCTACCGTTAGAGATTTTGGTCTCTAACACAATCCAACAATTTTCTACTACCATCCAATGAAATATGGGTGTCAGTTGCAAGTAATTAAAGAACTGACAGTAAGCGTTTTGCACTTTGGATCTTAGTCATTACCAATGAATGACAGCACATTTAGTTAATCTTAACAAGAAAAAGGAAAATCGGTAGCTATTAAGCTCCTAATGACACATAAAAAAGAAGATGAAATTCTTTGTATATCAATGAAGCACGTTAAAACATGTCCATACAAAGGGCAGATAAACACAGATTAAAAACACAAAAAAGTATCGGGATTTAAAGAATCACCAAGAACTTCACGTAGCTCTTTCGCAGTACAAGCTGCTTGGACTGGTCCCCGTCTCCCAACTAAAAATACTTTCCTGTAATTATACACATGGTTTAAGTTCGATGACCACACAACTAGACAGAGATCTATCAGACAGCCAAAGAATACTTAACCTTATTGAGCTCTGTTCCAGAGCAGTCACAGCATGGTCTGCAATATCAGTTGTTGCTAATTCTGCTGTTGGTCTAAGGAGAATGCGTGCAACATCAAGAGCCACATTTCCCTGAATAATAAGAAAAGCAATAATTTGATCACAAAATTCCAATTGCTCGCCTTTTAAATCCTTTCATAATAGACAAGGATGTGATTTTGCACATTTGTTAGCCTGATTCTTTAATTGGCCCTATATCCTGTAACTAGTGTGGAAGTCACATGAAATAATGAGAAGCAGATGATAGACCATGTGATATGAATAACAAAATATGCTCGCTTAACACATTTCTAGCAGTCCAACCATGTCAATCTATAGGATTAAATTTCAAATAGAGAATGCTTGCTCTGGCCATGTGAGAAGAAAATTTGCTCTTGCACTGAACATACGGAAAAGATGCGCACACATATATTGTCAAAGCAGTTGTAGTCATACAGAAAATTCAACTACAAAGTGACATTGACACCAGGCATGTGTCCTTGAATGCAAAATAAATTTTGGAAAAGGGTGAAACTAATGTTAAAAGTTGATGCGAAAACATTTTACAATTATGCTTATGAGAAGAACCTGTATCCTCTCTGCATCATTCAATAGAGGAAACTACAAGCAGTACCTGTCTAAGGCTCTGTTCAAGGTTTCCACCCATATCTTTCAATCTTTACTCACTTCTATTGAAATTTGCTATATCCAGTAAGCTGGACTACTTGTAGAAGCGTATAAAACCAAATGATATTAGCTGCACTACTTGTAGAAGCACATAAAACCCCAACCAACCTTAATCAAATGATATTAATGATCCATTGCGAAGACTGTGAACCGAGAGAACAGTTTAAATTTCTAATTTATGTCAAATAGTGCATTGTTTCTAACATAATTTAGTCTTCCTTATCATTTGCATTGCACGTGAAATTATCTCAACATAGAGTACCAGCAGTTAAAGAAGATAAACACACCTGACCTAGGATAAGGGCTGTATCAGTGCTCTTCAAATCAGGATTTAGGTTTCTGTAATCTGGATGCCCATTATACCACCAAACAAATTCTCTTGCTGAATGTATGCCTGACAAATCCTTGATAAAGAAAAAGAAAACTTTTAGGCAAGAGCAACCACAATTCTCTGAGCAGCTTTCACTGTTGCACAATAAAAATACTAAACCATTAAAGAACAGACACCACAACTGAGAACAGCACAGATAAGCTGAGATAGTCGATGAAAGTAGAAAAATCAGCAAATAAATTAAAGAAAAGAATAAGGAACGGTAAGTTAGGACTATTTTTAATGCACGTACTTCCCCAGGAATACCCAAAGCTCTGTCACTTTCAGCACCATATGCAAGCACAACCTGAATGATTAGACACAAATGTTAGTCAAAAACAGAAGCACATACCTCACAGAAGTACTAGTCTTGCAAGCCAAAGTGATAGCATTTAGCGCATCAAACTTACCACATCATAGAGCTCACGGAGCTCAGAGAGAGTTACCGCCGAACCAAGAGTAACATTACCATAGAAAGAGCACCTCTCATGTTGAGCAACTCTTGAGAACTGGTTTGTCACAATCTGTTGCAAGTTTTCTGGTAAACTAAGCTCAACTCAGATCATTGTTTAGAAATTTATTAAGAAAAGATAGGAGATTTTTTTTTTCAAAATTAACAACAAAAAAGAACAACAATCTGACCTTAGTCTCAGGATGATCAGGAGCAACTCCAGACCTTACTAAACCAAATGGAGTGGGCAATCGATCGATGATATCAACAAAAGCTCTTTCGTGGGCTTTAATCATCTTAAAAAACGGAGAAGAACAATTTCAAATTTTATTAGGGTTTCAAACGTGTCACAAATTCAATGAGGGAAAAACGTGACTTACTTTCTCAGCAGTGTAGAACCCAGCAGGTCCACTGCCAACCACACATACACGTAGAGGAGGATGAGAAGATAGCGCCGTGAAGCCTCTCGAAAGCCATGCTCTAGCTTGACATATCGCCATTCGAGATTCCGACCCAAAACCAAGGCTGGGTTTAGTTATGCCGCGGTCAAGAAACTATTGTCAAATACTTGATGCATATAACGACGCAAGTGTCTCATTCATAGCTATTCTTCAAAGTGGATGACCAAAAGTTGATTAAAGATTGTTTGGGTTAGGATTTATAATTTCAAAGTTTGGACCTTTGAGATGTTTGTAGAAAGTACCATGCTTATAGCTATCTCCTTTTAATTTTATATCCTTTTCACCTTTTCTTTTAGATCATTGAAAGAACACCGAAGTCCTTTATGAAGTATTTGGTTCCATTTACTGTAACTTGTTTTCCAGACGCTATTGACATCTCCAAGGTTCACTTCTCTGGATCTATAGATGAATGCAAATAAAGTCTTTACTTTCATTGTTGTTCTGTTACTTAAATTTTTTATCATCTTACCTAAAAGAAAATGTTTAATTTGATTCATCCCATCTTCTTTCTTGGACAAAATATGCAGGATCATCAACAGCCAGGCCATGTTATGGCTTTCTTGCTTGCTGAACTAGGTACTAGCGGATCCCTCGATGGCCAGCAAAGGTTAGACGTGATGGGAAGATTTGCACCCAAAAATTTTGAGGGGACCTTGCGTCGATATATCAATGAGTGGCCCTCTTTTGTTGAACTACAACAGTTTGCCATTGTTCTCTTAAGGAGGTCTAGTACGATTTAAGTTGCCTAGAAGGGAATTTGATTTTCTGATCTGTTTGCTATATGCAGTGTGGTTCTGGACGATCGGTTGCTCCAATCAAAGATGGCTTTGTTGCTCATATTGGTCGTAGAAACAAGGGTGCCTGAGTTCATAAGTTCTGAATTTGGCATCTTCTTTTGTAGAGTTGGTCCTGATTTTTGACGTGCTAATTAAGTTGTAAGAAGTGATGTACTTTTTTGGGTACATCCGAAAGAAAGCAATTGATGTTCTTTTCAAGAATGGCTGCACTTTGTCATTTCATGTATATGATATAACTTGAAAAAACACATGAGAAGAAGATGAAGATTTTGCAGTGAGCCACAAATGATTGTTTTCTCTTGCACAGGAGCAGGACTTGTAATCAGAGTGCAATGATGTTGAAGAACCCTTGTGAATATCTACAGGCAATCTTTAGCAATTAATATGATATTATCACTTAAGCCTATCTAGTATCTAGTACATATGGGCAAACCACATCCTCAAGTAGAAACCATTTCTTCAAATAGATTATAGTATGTTGTAGGTATACATGATTTTACATATCTGCATTAAAGGATTTACCACAGCCACAAGTCTGAGTAGCATTTGGATTCTTGAAAGAAAAGCCTCCTCCAATGAGAGCATCACTGTAGTCCAATTGCATCCCAAATAGGAAAAGAAGACTCTTTGGATCACAAACTGCTCAGGAAATCAAAGCACAAATGCAATTCAGTCATTGCATCTCAAAAACCACATCAAAAGACCTCTGTTCAAGTACAAGAAGCGATGGAAAAGGCGGCCCGCCCTGAGCCTGAGGCCGAAAAGATTATAGGTTTTTCTAACTATAGACGAAAGTTAACACCAAAATCATGTCATTTTGTGGAATCAGTCCGGACCAAACGGCCCCCAAGATCGAGCGTCGTCAACCCGAGTCTGGTCTGGACTGAATTTGCCAACTCTAAGTACAAGGGATGCCAATTACACAAAAGCAAATGTTCATATTGAATAAGCAAACAATAACTAATGGCTCCTTTAACAAAACGGAACAGCAAGCAAAAACTTAAACTTCCTTTGCATCAGTCAGTGTTCTAGAACCCTAATATAACAAAAGAAAATACATTTCTTTCCCTAAATATTCAAAAGGGAAGGTTTAAAGCAGAGGTGTACATACCAATGACGAAGCCATTATATTCAATCACGGAGTCGTCGGGTCTAGTTTTAGCTCTATCCTCGAAATCCATTGTATACGACATGCCGGAGCAACCGCCTTGCTTAACCCCAATTCTCAAACACAAATCTTGATTCCGATCATTTCTCATCTTATTCAAGTGTTTCAACGCATTCTCCGTCAACGTTATCGACGGCGCCGCCGCAGTCGGAGCTTAAGATTCATTAACCAAAACACTTCTAATCGGCACAGCAATCACAAAAAAAGAAGAAACCATAAAGAAACGTAGAAACGAAGAAGAAGTACCTGGAGTGGAAACTGATCGAACGGTAAGGGGTTTAGGGAGATTTGGTCTCGAGAATCGAAAAGAAACAGACTTTAGAGGTAATAGGGACGATTCTATTGAGTGATTAGGCAAAGGACGAAGGGAGAGACCATGCGTTGTAGTTGTCGTCGTCGCAGAGAACGCCATCGGAGGCAAGAAGAAGAGAGAGAAAGGGAAAGAGATTTTTCTTGGCTACTTTGTGGCGTTTGATTTTTCTAAATGCAGTCCCTTATTAGAAGATCAGGGCCGTTGAACAGCGTTTATAATTGATTGAGACTGCGAGGAATCTGACGGTTGATATTAGTTGTGATGATTTTCATTCTATTAAATTTACGTAATTTATGAGGCTTAAATTCTTTTCCTCTTTCCTTTCCTTTGTCTAGAACAAGGTAAGGATAGGCTCAGCCTCCGGTCTTTGCATGTTTGGGCCCAAGCCCAAGCCCAAGCTTGACCGAGCTAAAGGTGACATAAGACCGAACTCAATTTGGCCCAAAAAAATTTTAATTATAAGTGCAAACCGATGTTGTTTTATATAAAAGAGTCGGTCCTTGGATTAGGGCAAACTTAGGCAGTCCGAACCGAAGGCCCACTTGAGGTCCTAATCTGTTGATTTTGAGCCAGGTTGAGGCCGGGCCCTTTTATCATCTCTAGAACAAGGAAGTGTTGAGACTTTCGAATCCGTCTAGAAAACCTATTATCTTTGTTTTATAATTTTTATTTATTAAAATCCTTTAGTTTTTGTAATTTTGTAAAAATAAATTAGAATTAAAATTTCAATTTCAATTTATTTAATGGTAGGGTATTGTTTTATAAGGTAAATGAGTAAAACCATAGTGCCAATTATAGAGTTGATGTTAAGTTTTATGAATTTTCCTTTTTATAAGAAAAGAAAATTACACAAATAATTGACTTTTTAGAAAATTAAGAAAAATGAAAAGAAGACCCCTTTTTCTTTACAAGTCCTTAATAATGCATTTAATCAAAATTTTAAATAATGCAATAGTGATAGACTTATTAATTAAAATTTGATCATACTCAATTCGATTGAAAGTTAATGAGTTAAGTTTGAGTTGTTGAGTTTCACACTAAACTCAAGATTGAAGGGTTAATCCAAACAACTTAAATTTATTCATCAAAATAAATGATGTAATTATTCAAAATAACATTACTTTAATTTTTTTTTGTCACTTACAATAAAACAACTTTGATTGCAATAATCGAGAAAGAATTAGATTGGGCTAGAGCCATAAGCAATGGATATCGGGTCACATCATCCCTAAATGGTAATGGAATGAGTAAAGTTCGATCGAATTCAAAAAATTATGATCCATTTTAATACTAAAATTTGGGCTTAAGCAAACTTTGAAAAAAAAATGACAAACTATTTTAAGTTTGCCTAATCTAAATACGACTTAATTTTATGATTAACTAAATTTGAAAATTTGTAAAATTTAAACTCAATTAAATCTGAATACTCGAATTCAAGATCAATTAAACCAAACTTGATAATTTATAATCGAATTATATTCAAACTAATTTGTCATGTCTAATAATAAATCATCTCATTACATACTTATTATTTGAAAATTAAAAGTTCAAAATGAATCAACATATAATAAATTTTTATGTGTCATTAGTACAAAGTCTTTAAAGAATTTCAAAAATTAACCTTAAACCTGAAGTCTTGGAGATTCTTTGGAGAAAGAAGACATCTTTGTAAATAAGAGGATCACAAAAGGTGGCTGTCTTTTAGTAGTCATGTCAGCGTGTGAAACTTTATTCTCTCTGAGATTTACAATAAACAAATACTTTGGTACCATCCTAAAGAACACCACATATAAAAAGAGGAGCTGGTCCTCTGGCCAGGTACTCAGGCCTTAGCCTGTGCCAAAGAATCTAAGCCATCCATTTAAGTGGAGGAGCAGAGGATTTGAGGGCGATAAAAAAAACATGAGTTTAAGTACAATTTCCAACCCCAAATGCTAATATAAACAAATAAATAAAGAATCAAACCAATAAGAAATTCAAGCTTTTGATACAGTTGTTACAGTTGTTTTTCCCTTTCAGCAGGCACACCCTCCTCGTTGTTCAACTTCTGAAATGGACTCAGATATACCCTGGTTGTAGCTGCAAAACATGTAAGTTTAATTATCACGCCAATTCTCCATCACATCAAGCTGGATTTAAGCTATATTTTAAAGGGGTTGAGTCAGATATTACCATTCTTACGGTTATTCATAACTTTGAAACGAAGTCATATAGAATTTAAAATTTTCGATTGAAATGGAAAAATGTCAAACTATAACAGGGGTCTGAGTATAATTAAAACTTATACTTACATGTCATACTCAAAGTCTTGATGACTAGCTAATGCAGTTTTTGCTACACACAAGAAAGCTTCATCAACATTGTAATTCTCTTTAGCTGAGGTCTCAAAATATGGCATATCCCTCTTGGAAGCACACCAATCTCTAGCTCTTTTCTCTGATATCTGCAAAACAAGAAGTCGTTATAATATTTTGTATGATCTGCACATTCTAACAATATCAGGTCTGATGTGATTCGGATTCCTTACCACGCGGCTGCCTCCTCCATCTATGTCAATTTTGTTTCCAAATAATAGGAAAGGAAAGGTGTCAGGATTCATTGGATCTGCCTGCCAATGAGTTCATAAACAAAATTTGTTGGATCTGAAGTTGGATTAGTGCACATCATTGAATCAGAAGAAAGTAACAAGAATTAATGTATAAAGTAACTTTGCATGCAATTTGAGGCCTGTTATTGATGAAACAAAAAGCTGATCTTATTCGTAGATCAAGTTCTGCAGATTTGACAGGATTCACGAGTTTTTCCTCATTTATTTACTGTTCTTGGTTTCAGAAGCTATGCAGGACTTCATGCTCGTAATTTTCTGCTGTGATAAGAATATATTCTCACAGAAAGGAACTTTAGAAATCTTGCAGAAGCAAAATATATAATTTACAATGCAAAGTTGCATGCAATTGGAGGTTTGTGATTGCTGGAAAAAAAAAGGCTGATCCTATTCATAGATCAAGATCTGCAGATTTCACAGGATTCATAAGGTTTTCCTCATTTATTTCCTTTTCTTGGTTTCAGAAGGTGTGCAGAACTTCATGCTCGTAATTTTCTGCTGTGATAAGAATGTAATCTCACAGAAAGGGACTTTAGAAATCTTGCAAAATCTAAATGTATAATGTATAATGCAAAGCTGCATGCAATTGGGAGCAAAAGATACTGGAATCATCCCTCATAAATCCACAATTCCTTTTCTTGGTTTCAGAAGCTATGCAGGAAACAACATGCTCATAATTTTCTGCCGTGACAAGAATGTGCTCTCACAGAAAGAAACTTTAGTCTCTTGCAGAATCTAAATACAGGATGATGTTTAATCCACTTTGGTACCTGTCTGAGAAACTCATCATGCCAATTGTTCAGTGTCTCAAATGATTTCTGTACATTTACATCATATACAAGTACACAGCAATCTGCTCCTCTGTAAAAAGCTGCTCCTAAACTCTGAAACCTTTCCTGCCCTGCTGTGTCCCATATCTGCCATTAATTTTGCATATATCAGATTGGAAGTCTTCAGGAAATTTTAGTTTTGTTCTGATTCAGTGTTTTCACCCACTTGTAAAGTAACTAGCTTGTCATCAATTAGTAGTTCCTTGGTAACAAAATCAGCACCAATGGTAGCTTTGTACTGTTGGTTGAACTTCTTATATACATATCTGAATAAGATGTTAGTGATCACAAAACAAACTGAAAACAGCTTCTCAAGGCTGCAATTTGTATAAAATGCACAGGAAGATGCGAAAAGGACACACAAAACAAAAAAAAGGAAGTTAATTAACTTCGACCTGGTCTTGAGAATTAAGGACTTAGTTTATGAGAATTACAAACTAAGAATCAAGCTCTGCAAAATTTCATTAAAGAAATCCGATAACAAGAACAGAGCCATTATAGCTTGGCAGATTTGTTTGCTATAATGGGTTGAATTCAATCTTAGTAGAGATGCAAGCATTTAAAGCTAGTGCTGGAATTCATTTCCACTGCATTCTGACTCAATGCCATTAAGGTTTAAATTCCATTTTCTTAGAATCCAGGCAAGTTTATCAAGAAAACAAAAGCAAGCATGGGATGATATCGAAGCTTGGTTAGTTTTTCACTAAAGGAAATGAAGGAAATTTAACCTTAACATCAGACATCAGTCCAAAGGATACTGATTCATCAAAGACGTCTTCCCAACCCTGTCTCATCACAGAAGAAGCAAGACCAAGGCAACAAACTACTTTCAGAAAGTTCATAACACACGGTTCATGATCAAAGTAGTAACAAACAAAGGCAATGAAAACTCGAAAACAGAGCCATACCCGCTATCCCCGAGGAAGATGATCTTAAGAAGCACCCTTCTCTTCGTAGAAACATCCATGGCAGTCCCAGATATCTTTATAGCACAGAGAAGTTGCAGAAAGCTTGCTAGACCACGTATGTTACACCAAATTTTCAGGCCAACAGGAATCTTTAGAGAACAAATGAAAACAGTTTATAGAAGTTTGGTAAAGAAGGAAAGGTCAGAATAAGCATGAGGTAAAAGGGAACTTCATTTTCAGGTTGGTTCTTGATTCTTCTTCTTCTTTGTCTTAGTGGGTACCTAGTCTTCTCTTCCTTTTCTGGGATTTGATGATACCAGTGAGAGCCATGTGAGCCCTACACCAACCTCCAAACGAAAAGTTGTGCGCCAGCGAAGCTAATTTTCTAAGTCTATGCATAACAATATCTAAACAAGTAGTTCACATCTCATTCAAACAAGAGCCCACCAACCTTTCTTTATTACATAGTCTTTGCTGACTTGGACATTTTGGTTTTCATATACTTTGTTTTTTAACACGGTGTTTTAAAAGGGTTTCAATTATGATAAGACACCTTTAAGTCATTCACGTTCAGACTAATCTGCACTCGAGTCGGGTAGGTCTCTTGTGGAAAACAAAATTCTGACTCCAAGTTTTAAACGGCTGCATATATGAGGGCAGTTCGAACCCGCAATCTCACTTAAGCCAAAAAAACCCCTTACCAACTGACTTGCACCCTGAGGTTTTGGTTTTCATATACTAACACATATGTTTTTTGATAATACTAACACATATGTTAAAGTCAAAAATTATGTATTTTAAATAAATTATTCAATAAATTAATAAATAACATGATTTTATAAAATAAGGGATAAACAATCTTAACGACCCGAACCTTTTAAAAAGTTTTCTTAATGTTTTAAAAATCGAACTAATTTGACCATTTTAATAATAAAAAATTTAAACAATCTAATTTTGTAGTTTAATTTTAATTTTTTGGTTTGATTTATCTTAATAATCTTTGTTGTTAAAAGTTGACCAGTTTATTAATTGATCAGTTAATTTTATTAAATTAGTCAATTTTATAAACTAAAATAAAGTGATTAATTTTTATTTAACAATTTTATTCTTTAATTGAACTTTAAATCTTTTATAAATAAGGATAATCTTATTCAATCAATTTTCAAATTCTTTAATTTTATTCATTCTTTAACTAACTTTATGACGGTCTAATGCAAGTTGAAACTTTTAAACCTTAAACCTCTTGTCTTAACGGTTGAACTTTTGGTCTATTTTTTAAAACGTTGTTTTTCAATTCAATGTCCAAACTTTTAAATTTTTTAATCAAGTGACCAAACTTTTAAAATTTTAACAATTAAATTCAAAAGATTAATTCCAAAAATTTTAAAAACTTGAATACTGAATTGAAAACTTCTTAAAAGATAGAACAATTTAAAAGATTATGTCATGCTTAAGAATAATTGAAGACTCTCTAATAAGACAAATATGAAATTTAAATATTTATGAATTAATTTTTAGTTAAATATAATAAAAATTATACGTTGACTTTCCTTAGTGCACATGCACAACTTGTAGGCAAGCTGTTTGGTCAGATCCAATCATGATTGTTTGTTATTTGCTTATTAAATACTTATTAGCTCTTTAAGCTATTCCACATTTCCACCCCAAAGCGGTCAACTTCTCTTGTTAACTTTGTTGTTTTATGCCAATATAATTCAATCATTTATTATTTATTTATTATAAATAAATTATTTAATGAATTACCGATTTAAATTTGGGTAATGAGTTAGATTTTATTTAACACATATGAATTTAAATATATTTGTAATTGTTTTAAAAATCAGATCTGAAGTTAAATCGATAAAATAAAAGATTTAAACGTTTAAAGATTCGATAATATTAGACTATCATAAAAACGAATAAATAATAAATAATTTTAAATTTTAAAAGATGATTAAACGAGATCATTTTTAATTGTTGAAGAATTTAAAATTTTATTGAAAATTGTTAAATGAAAATTTATTTATTTATTTTAATTTATAAAAGTTATTAATTTATAAAAATTGATCAATTATTAATTAATTGACTAATTTTGAATATTAAAAATTATTAAAAATTAAAGTAAGAAATTAAAAACAGAAAATTTCAAGATTTTTTCTTTCTACTTTGTTTATTCACATGGAGATTACTATTTCTCGTGACTTAAAAGGTGTCTTTTTATATGGATGATGACACATTCATTGTCTCTTTGAGCTCTTTTTATTTTTTATTTGTTAGAACATTTGTGTAGTCATATAACGTTTAACTAATAGCCATTCACTACGTAGCCCACTTTCTGTTGCCGACAATAAACTTGCCGTACCTTGATTTGATCTCGTGATTTCACTTGTCAAAGGTTTATAGGATTCACGGGGTTGGAGCATCCTTTTGAGCTAGGTGTTTCAACCTGATCCACTTAGTTTATATATTTGTGTGAAATTCATGTAAGTACGTGTGAATGAGATTTAAAAATTATAATAAAAATTAGAGAATAAGTTATGTGAATATTTTATGAATAAATATTGATTGGGTTGGCTGTGCTGGGCTCAGGTCCATCTCTACACGTCTACGGCCCATCAGGTGTTAAACTCCCATACAAACACGACGACTCCCATAAAGACCTAAACCTAGCGGTAACCCCAGGTATATAAGGTACTATTCCTACCGGATACAGGTATGAGATTACAACCCTAGCTATTCTTCTGTATTCTCAGTGACCAAAACCTCTAAAAAAGACTGACTTGAGCGTCGGAGGGGCCTCTCGAAAATCAACTCTCGGCCTGCCGTTATTTGTCTTGCAGGTATTCCATAGCCAGAGTCGCACAAATCATGAATCCAAACAACGACGTTCAACCCCAGCAAGATCAGGCTGAGCCAAATATAATAATTTGTAAATTTAAATAAATGATTTGATTAACTGATTAAAAATAAACAATAAATTCAATATAAATTAACTCGTAAATTTTGATTAATTAGTTGATAAACTAACATTTAAAAAAATAATGTGATTGGTACTTTTTATCAATGTTTTAAAAATCGAGCGGATTATGTCGATTTAATAGTGAAAACTTTAAATCAACTAATTTTTTAGTTCAGTTTTTAAATTTTTTGTTTAATTTAGTTTAATTATCTTTGATGTTAAAAATTGATCAATTTATTGATTAAACAGTCAGTTTTTGTAAATTAATTAGTTTTTATAAACTATAATAAACATATTAATTTTTATCTGACGGTCCTTTTTTCAATTAAACTTTTAAATTTTCAATATGTAAGAATATTATTTTTTAACTAGTTTTATAACGATATAATATCGGTTAAACTGTTTAAATCTTAAAGCTCTTATTTTATCGGTCTAACTTTTAATTTGATTTTTAAAATATTAATTTTTATAAGAATAACTTGGTTGCTAGTTATTTTATTATTAAAAATGATTATATGGCTCCGGGGATGAACTCCTACGTATACAGAAAGCAAAGTTTTGTGTAGGCTCTATGCCCAACTCAAGAACCAGACTATGAGGCCGAACATGAAAATAATGATTTTGGGCTGAGCATTGAACTTAAAGGCTCTTCAGGATCCAATTAACATCGTATTAGTATAACATGGCCATAATCTTCTTTATACATACACATACTCATATATATATATATATATATAAACGCTTTATTTTAAACTTCAGTTAAAAACAACGATAAAATATATAAATATTAAATATGAAATAATTAAATACTATTTACGTTACAATTCATCTCGACCCTTAAACTCGAACTAAATCTAATTTAAATTAATAAATTATGATAATTATCTTAAAATTTAAATTAAATTAAATTAATTCGGATCGAGTCAAAAAAATTAGTTTAGTTATCGTATTAGTGATATCTTATTAGTTCATATTCGATATTCATACTTTTTAATCGAAGTCTAAATTATATTTTTGAAAAATTAAAACCTAAAGTAAGTTTTTTGAGAATTTTAAACATTAAATTAAATTAAATTATAAGAAAAAGTTTGTATTTTTAAAGTAAACATTGGCATAAAATTTTTTATCTATTCTATTCTTTCAACCAAATAAAATAACGATTCACTCTATTCTATTATTCATCTTTTTTATTTCTAATAATAAATGTTCTATTCCTTAAATATCCTGTTCCTCTAACCAAACGGGCTGCTAATTCTTTATAAAAAGTTTCGAACATACGGACCTATATGGTAGGAGTGTTTTTCCTTGAAGCCAGAAAACATGCCCTACCACATAAAGCTACTCTTCACGGAGTAATACCGATTGTGGGTAGCGATAAGAGGACAAAAGAGGAAAAGAAACCCAAAATTCATGAAAACCCTCTCAAAGTGTAATGGCTGCTTAGTGTAAAAAAAGGAAGGACATTGAATTAAAAGGGTAATCACTTTTTGCATTAAAAATTATTTATTAATTACTTAAATTAATATTTTTATATACATAATTTATTAATTACCATAGTTTTGAAACTCGGACCGGACCGGACCGACCAGTTTGACCAATGACCAATAGGCTATCCGATCTAGATGACCCCTAAAAACCAGTTCTCAATTGAACCAGTTCAAATCGGTCAATTGATCGATTAAACCGAGACTGGTCGAACTAGTTGGTCATTAATTCAATAAATTTTTTTTATTTTTTATTTTGCTTTTTTTCCTTTTAAAATGTTGATTCGTTTTTTGATGATTCTTTGAAAAGTAAATCCTATCTTTTCTCCAGAAATCTAACAAGTATATAAATTTATATTATTTGGTATATTTTTTATTTTTTAATATTATTAATATTATATATAATTATTACGTAATTATGACGTCACACCGATTCGACCAGTGGTCAAACCGATCGAACTGGTGACCAATAAAACCTCCGATTCGACGTCCGATTCAGGTTCTAAAACCTTGTTAATTACTATATAAATTTACACGAATCAAGTGATAGCATCGTGTATCTCATGAATTGGTAGGCGGAAGACCATCAAGAGGACCAGCATCATGTGTCTAATGAATTGGTAGGCGGAAGACCATCAAGAGGACCATTCCTCGAAAGTGCTTCTTTGAACGCCATCTAGAAACTATGGGACCCAAACCATAGCCATCGTTCCCTACCAAATTATGGCTACTAATTTGTGATTTTGGTTGCTCCTAAACTCATTCCTTTCAGGTGTGAATGCTCATTTTTCTGACATTTCTTGAGAGTGAAGTTCGTTTGTTTTCATCTAAAGACAATGTTGAATTTTGGTTCATTTCATAATTTGGTCAATCTTCCTCCTTCTATGTACCTTCTTCTTTAATGTTGTGTCGAGTTAAGCCATTTTGATCATCTAGTCACCGTCAATCCAGAATCTAGAACTTTTGACCCTAAAATTACTCAAATGGTGGAACCTAAAGCTATGCCAATTGCCAAATATGTCCAAGAAAGTTTTATCCTATATAACCACTTTCTTTTTCTTTAGTTATCCCTCCTTAACTTTGTTAGATAAGTGTAGGGATTAAAAAAGAGGTTAATTTTAATTATATATAACATGAAATTAACAATTAAAATTTGAGTTGTTCGAATTCAAACTTTTTGTTTTATTAACAAACTAATTACAATAAATTTAACGAATTTAACTTAAACGAATACGAAATTAACAAAAAAAGTAAGATTTACTACAATTAGAGTTACACGTAAGTTTTAAAATTTTGGGTTAGATAAAATTTTAAGAGTTTTAATATAATATTGAGCTTAAATAAGTGAAAGACATTATAAATTAATTAAACCCTAAACCATATTTGTTAGTCATATAAAATGACATTTTTTATATAAAGTACGGAGATGTTATAAAAATCTAATCTTGATTAAGAAAACTTATTGATATTTCTCATATTATCACATGGTAATTAACAATGATTAAAAAATTCAACCGGTTCGACCTGTTTAACTCAAAAAAATTTGAATTGTCTAACTTTTTTATTCGGCTTTCAAATTTTCGGTTTGATCTATTTTAATAACTTTTGTTCTTAAAATCGATCAATTTATTAATTAATCAATTTAATTAATAAGTTATTATAAATTAAAATAAATAAATTAATTTTTATTTAACAATCATTTTTTCAATCAAAATTCAAATTCTAAGGGCAATTTTTTTAATCATACTTCAAATTATTTAATTTTATTTAATCTTAGTCTATTTTATAGTGGTCCATCAGTGGAATATTTTAAACTTTAAAACTTTTTATATTATTGGTCTAATTTTAAAATATAGATAATTAGTCAAGGAAGAGAGGGAGAGGAGACTTTAATGGCTAAAATACTGGATGAATGACTGGACTGCAATCTATTGCACTCCACTTCCAAGCTACCCTTATCTGGATGGCCCAAAAGACTGAGAAACAGACTAGTTCCTACTTCCTAGCTCGAAATGAAGACCAGTCAGAAAGTGGGTGGAGTTGCGACGACTCATCCATTGATGAAGAAGTAATAAAAATCGTCTAAGTCAGAGTATTTGCGTTGTTGCCATCGTATGAAGGTTCCTTTTTACAGGTTTCCAACTCTCAGAATCGTTTGAAAATCGATTATTAGAGGTTGAATGTTACATGGGAAAGTTTATATATAGTTCCAAAGAGACTTTCCTTGCACTTTCTCACAGCATAAGTAGAGAATATTGAAAATTTTCCTCCAAACGATGTTTCCTACTTGCTGCTTCCCTCGTCAGTGTGTCGTCTTCTGCTGCTGATTTGACACCCCTTTTGAATTTCTCCCTTTCACAGACACTAGTTTGCTCTGCTGTTCGACATTAGAGCACTATCCCGGAAAAAGCTGGATAATAATTAACATTATAAATAATAAAATAACTTGAATTTAATACTAATAATTATTAATAATCACCCAATAATTTAAATATAATTAATTCGCTAAATTGTATATTCTTCGTCGTAATAAATTTATATCACTTTTAAGAATAATTGTTAAACGATTAAATTGCTTATATTATTAAGTTAAATTTTAAAATTTAAATTTATAGTTTGTTTCATGTCTGCGATTCATTATCCTCTTAAGTAATGTGTTATTATCAATTTGATAAATTTATTAAATAAAATTTAAAATTTAAAATATAATTGAAATATTTATAAAAAATTGATATTTAATTAAAAATATTATTAAATAAAAATTAATTGATTTGTTTTAGTTTATAGGAATTTATTAATTTATAAAAATGACCTAATTAATTAATAAATTAATCAACTTTTAACAACAAAAGTTATTAAAATTAATTTAACTGAAAAATTAGAAAGTTAAAGATTTTTACGATTTAGCTGACCGAATCAATTAACTATTTAATCCTTGCTAAATGACGTTTTGTTGGTTAAGTTTTTATTATTTACACGGTGAAATTCGATAATCTACGTGAATAATTTATTTTATCCAAAACCAAGTACTTATCTAGATTTCTTAAATAAAGTCCAATGACTACTATGTATACACGTACTTTGAGACTACTTGTGTGTATATATTCGAGGGAATTCATATTTTCGAATATGTTAAACCGATAAAATAAAAAGCTTAAAGGATAAAAGATTCAATCGATATTATATTGTCGTAACATTAAAGAAAAATTAAATAAAATTTAAAATATTATTCAAAATTGACCTTGTTTATTTACTAATTTAAAATTTAATTGAAAAAGAGATTATTAAATAAAAATTAAATGATTTATTTTAATTTATAAATATTTATTTTAGTTTATGTGAATTTTTAAGTTTAAGTTATAAATTCAAATAAACTGATTAATATTCATTTAACAAAATTTTCAATTAAACTTTAAATTTTTCGATAGATAAAGACATTATCTTTTAATTATATTTTAAATTTTAATTATATTTAATTTTTAACTAATTTTACGGAATCTACGTCAACTTTTTAAAACTTAAACTTTTTATCCTATATGATTTTAAAACATTAACCATTGACAGAAACAAAATTGAGAATATGCCATAAAGGAAAGACATTTCTTTCTTTTAAAAAAGCTAATGTGAATGGAGTTTTATAGTACTATTGTTTTCACACTTTTATATTTAAAGTTGAGTCTTTACAGTTAAGCACATAATAACAGATATGGATAAGATATTGCTTTCGTACCTCGTGGCTACTTTTAGCTTTTAGTCTATGACCAAAATAAAATATATCAACGGCCCACCCTTTGTTTGAATAAAGCATATAATAAATTTCTTCTGTTATTGAGATATCCGAATTTCGATAAATATAAAAGAATTAAAATTTGAAGAACACATGCATTAAACGAAACTAATAAGAAAATTAAGGTTTTGACTAAAGTTTTAAAAACTTGAATCAAAGTTAAATCGAAAAGATAAAATATTTAAATTTTAAAAAATTCGATCGGTATTAGGTTATCATAAATTTGATTAAAAATTTAAAAATTAAAGAATTCGAAATATAATTAAAAGAGATTTCCTTAACATGTTAAAGAATTTGAAGTTTAATTAAAAAAGATTAATAAATAAATATTAATTGATTTATTTTATCTTATAAAACTTATTCATTTTCAAAATTTGATCAATTAATTAATAAATTATTTAGTTTTGATAATAAGCATTATTAAAATAAATTGAACCGAAAAATTGAAAAAAATTAAAAGATTCGATCAAAATTTTTATAATTGAACCGATCGAATCAATTGTAAAAATTGAGATATAAAAATAACAAACAGAAAAACAACAAAAGATTTTTCTATGGTTCTGTGTTAGGGCTTTAGTTGTCAAACGGTATTATCAGAGATTATGTAGAGATTAGGCACAAATGACTTATTTATCTTGAAGTCTAGATGTTCAAATATTCAAATTAAAAACTACATATGTTAATTGAATATGTTGAAGAATAAATTAAAATTTTCATCCTTCAGGTTAGCTTTTTCTCCAATCACAACTTCTTCACAAACGGCGCTAAATATTTGTAATTCCTTAATTTCAGACAACATCTTTGCAACAGTTTCAGTAATTGCTTGGTTGCCTAATATGTGAGAAGCAACCTCTTTATGAAGTACTTATAGTACTCAATTTGCTTCCTTGCCCAATTATCTTTGTCATTGTTCAAGTTTGCGTATTTCCTGAACAAGCATCGATAGATTTGTAGAAGTGATAGATTGTCCAACCATTTCTTACTTTCCAAGTAGTCTTTTTCTTGCATCTTAAGTAGTTTTATTAGCAATAGATTCGTTTTCACAAGTAAACCATGAGTCCTCACGTGGGTTCATCGTCGGGTCATGGGCTATAACAAACCATGAGTCCTCACGCGTGGGCCACATCACAAATACCAGCTGCAAAAATTACAACACGCACTGCAAAGGCTACACCACACACAAAGCATCGTACACTGTCCTTTTTATTCACTCTTCAGTCATTTTGTACAGGAATCCCTTAGCTGTACAGTGTCCTTTCTGTTACAGTAGATAATGACCTAGCCAAATAGCGTGAATAATGTTTAGTATAAAAGTCCCTTTTGTACACATCGAAAGCCATGAATGAAATACATTAGTTTCTTCATCTTTCTATACATCTTTTCATGGTATCAGAGCCTAAGGCTTGACCCAAACTAACCTATATCCAGAATGTCTAATATGGCTGATGATAGTGAAGCCAGTAACCCTACACACAATCCTGACCTAGAAACCTACTCCATCGCAAACACAGAAAATCTTGGAGCAGTTCTTGTCACTGCCCTGTTCAATGGCAACAATTACCTGACATGGAGCAAGTCCATGATGATAGCCCTATGTGCCAAAGACAAACTATCTTTCATTGATGGAACTTGTGCACAACCCACGGAAGATAAAGCACTCCCTGCTAGGTGGAGACGTGCAGATTCTATGGTGAAGTCATGGACCCTCAACTCTATGATTAAGGAGCTAAGTGATGCCTTCTTGTCATTCTCCACAGCAAAAGAACTTTGGGAAGAGTTGAGAGAGAGATTCGGGGAGGCCAATGGGCCACTGTTGTATCAAATAGAAAGAGAGATCAGTTCTTTCAAACAAGGTAATCTCACTATTTCTGCTTATTACACTAAACTAAAGAAGCTTTGGGATGAATTGGCTAGACTAAACCTTACACCCACATGCACCTGTGAAGCGGCTAAAGTCATTACTATGAAGGAGAACACTCATAGACTGGTTCAGTTTCTCATGGGACTGAATGATGACTATGAACATGTGGTTAATCAAATCTTGCTAATAGAACCACCACCGATGGTCAATAAAGCCTTTGCAATGATGCAAACAGTAGAAAGGCAAAAAGCAGTAAACTCCAACCAAGACAGCAATCTAAACATAGCTATGATGGCACGACAAACTAACTTCAACCCCAAGAAAGGTGGAAGAAACACCAAAAAGCCATTCAACAAGAAGGACAAATACTGTGAGAAATGTGAGAGATCGGGGCATACTATCGAAACTTGCTTCAAGATCCATGGAGTGTCCGACTGGTACAAAGAACTGACTAACCAGAAGAACAAAGCCAATCTTGCTGCTGCTGCTGCTGATAGCCCTGCAGATGTTCCACATGAGATTAATGAGCAGAATGAGAGAAAAGGACAAATTTCACAAGGCTTAACAACCTTCATCCAACAGGAGATATCCAAGGCCATTAAAGGGAAGACCACGAGCACATGAGATTAAAGAGCAGAATGAGAGAAATGGACAGATTTCACAAGGCTTAGCAACCTTCATCCAACAGGAGATATCCAAGGCCATTAAAGGGAAGACCACGGGTGAGGTAAAGTTTGGGGGGCTAGCAAATTTTGCAGGTAATACCATAAGTCACAATAAAAAAATAAATGCATGTGGTTGGTAGATTCAGGAGCTTCAACCCATATGATCACAGACCTTGTTTTTTGCAATAAACATGAACCAAACAATCTGTATGAACCAGTAACCCTACCTGATGGCACAAAGCAACATGTGACATATGTATGTGAAGCCTCTATTGGAAACCGAATCACCCTAGAAGAAGTTCTACATATCCCTAACTTTTTTAAGAACCTACTCTCTGTGCACAAACTCACAACACAAAATGACATTGCGGCTATTTTCATGTCTAATGAATTGTTTTTGCAGGACCTTCAGACTAACAATGTTATAGCAGTTATCAAAGCCAAAAATGGACTGTATGAGCTGACTGAAGACAACTTGATACCCCTAGGAACCTTGAAAGGACCTCCCCTTGACTTTTACCAAAGCCCAAACTTTGTGTTTAATGCTATTGTTTCTGTTAGTACTTGGCATAGTAGACTAGGACATATTTCCAAGGAAAAGATGCTACATATCAATGAAATCAAAGGTTTTAAGTTCGATTTATCTGATTGTCAGATCTGCCCTTTGGCAAAACAACACCGGAAACCTTTCACTAAACACAAAATACAGACCACTAAACCCTTTGAGGTCTTGCACATGGATCTATGGGGGCCTTATAAAGTACCAACCCTAGATGGATCTCAATTTTTCCTAACCATTGTTGACGATTATTCCAGAGCCACCTGGACCTTTCTACTCAAACACAAAGACAATACCTTTCCTACCATCACTCAATTCATCCAATCCATAGAAAAACAGTATGATGCAAGAGTACTTAGGGTTCAGACAAACAATGGAAAGGAGTTTATAAATCATGAGTGCAGAAAGCTCTTTGCAGATAAGGGAATCATGCATCAGAAAAGCTGTCCCTACACTCCACAACAGAATGGAGTGGTGGAAATCAAACACAAGCACTTATTACAACTCACAAGAGCCCTATTATTCACAGCAAACTTACCCAAAACATATTGGGGAGAGGCCCTTCTCACTGCCACCTACCTCCTAAACAGAATTCCCACCAAGGTCCTGCAATGGCAAACTCCATATGAGAAGCTACACCAAAAAAACCTACCTATGCACACTTGAGAGTGTTCGGATGCCTATGTTTTGCCTTCGATAAAACACCCAACAAGACAAAGTTGGACCCTAGATCCTTTAGATGCATTTTCCTAGGATATATGCCGGATTACAAAGCTTACCGAGTAATGGACATGAAGACAAAAAACCATTTTTAGCTCAAGAGATGTCACATTCAATGAAAACACCTTTCCCTTTGCAAGCACACCTACAGCCACTACACCTAACCCTGTACCCCTTTTCCCACACAACACAGTAGACAATGACGATACGCAAACAGTAGCACATGAAGATATACCAGAGTTGCCTACCTCACAAAGCAATGAACCCATATTAGTATTAACAGAACCACAACCTCAACCAAGCACATCCATTAGCCGCAACACAACTACAAACAACCTTGTGAGGAGAAGCCAAAGGACCCATATCCCACCAAAATACCTTGAAGACTACATCCATCAAGCTTCTGCTCATCACTCCACTTCTGCCCTTGATAATGCTGACCACATTTTTAGTTTTTTTGGTCCTGCAGGAACAACAGAAGGCAAAGAGTCAAGATTCCAAATCACACACAGACCGAAATACAGAGAATTCATGGGGAATGTGTCTGCTGTTTTTGAACCCATGTCCTATGAGACAGCTAGTAAGTCAAAAGATTGGGTGGAATCCATGGATGCACAGCTAGAAGCCCTGGAAGACAACCAAACTTGGGTTCTCACTCAACTACCTAAGGGGAAGAGAGCAATAGCATCAAAATGGGTCTACAAAGTCAAATATAATCCAGATGGAACAGTTGACAAGCTAAAGTCAAGGCTGGTGGTAAAGGGGTTCAATCAAAGAGAAGGGGTGGATTACTCAGAGGTTTTTGCACCTGTGGCTCGGGTGGTGACAATAAGGACATTCCTAGCTATAGCTACAGTGAAGAAATGGCCTATACTGCAATGTGACATAAATGATGCATACTTACATGGACACATAGAGGAAGAACTATACATG
>JAOSBP010000204.1:27785598-27796984 GCA_027563825.1 Erythroxylum mucronatum
TGAAGAAATGGCCTATACTGCAATGTGACATAAATGATGCATACTTACATGGACACATAGAGGAAGAACTATACATGCTACCACCACAAGGTTACAAAAAGGCAAAGGAGGGAGAAGTTTGCAGACTAAAGAAGTCCATTTATGGGCTTAAACAAGCAGGCAGACAATGGCACAAGGAATTAATAATGAAGCTCAAACAATTGGGGTTCGAGAAATCAGAGGCAGATTACTGCCTATGCACCAAAGGCTTAGGTTCTAATTTTATTGCCATCACCATCTACGTGGATGATATCCTCATTACTAGCGCTGAGGAAGACCACCTAATTACGGTCAAGCAAGATCTCCACAAAGCCTTTACAATCAAGGACCTAGGATATGCAAGATTTTTCCTAGGAGTTGAGATAGCCAGATCAGAAGCAGGAATGACTCTCAGTCAAGGAAAATACATAAGGGATCTCTTACAAGAGACCAACTTGTTTCATTGCAAGCCATGCGTGACACCAATAGTACCAGGAAGAAAACTTACCGTCGATGAGGGTGAGCTTCCCAAAGACCCAGAGTATTACAGGAGGATCGTTGGAAAACTACAATATCTGAGCTTTACGAGACCGGATCTCACCTACATCACACAACAACTAAGTCAGTTTATGAAAGCACCGAGACAATCACATTGGGATGCTGTCAAGCACGCACTCAAACAACTCAAAGGAACCCAAAATCAAGGACTATTTTATGCAACAGAATCAGATCTAAAACTTACCGCGTACTCGAATTCTGACTGGGCGAGCTGCGTTTTCAACCGACGATCTTTAACCGACTTTTGTGTGTTCCTCGGTAGATCTCCCATCTCCTGTAAGACAAAGAAGCAAACTACAGTAAGTCGGTCCTCAGCGGAAGCAGAGTATCGAAGTCTAGCTTCAACCACATGTGAGCTCAAATGGGTCGTTCAAATCTTAAACTGTTTTCGAATACAAAATCACGACGCCATACCTTTATTTTGCGATAGCCAAGCCGCGATTCACATCTCAAGAAACCCCATCTTCCATGAACGTACCAAGTATCTGGAGATAGATCTCCATCTAGTTCGTGATGCTACGAATTTAGGGTTCATCTGTCTTCGACACATCCGAAGCCAGCAACAAGTAGCTGATTTATTTACAAAGCCCTTTACCGCACGCGCCTTTACTAATTTGCTTCTCAAGTTTGGATCCGTCGTCTTCTCCGGAGCTCCGACTTGAAGAGGGGGTGTTAAATGACAGAGATATTTTGGCTCCTATACGGGTTCATCGTCGGGTCATGGGCTATAACAAACCATGAGTCCTCACGCGTGGGCCACATCACAAATACCAGCTGCAAAAATTACAACACACACTGCAAAGGCTACACCACACACAACGCATCGTACACAGTCCTTTTTATTCACTCTTCAGTCATTTTATACAGGAATCCCTTAGCTGTACAGTGACCTTTCTGTTACAGTAGATAGTGACCTAACCAAATAGCGTGAATAATGTTTAGTATAAGAGTCCCTTTTGTACACACCGAAAGCCATGAATGAAATACATTAGTTTCTTCATCTTTCTATACATCTTTTTAGATTAGGCACAAATGACTCATTTATCTTGAAGTCTAGATGTTCAAATATTCAAATTAAAAACTACATATTTTAATTGAATATGTTGAAGAATAAATTAAAAATTTCGTCCTTCAGGTTAGCTTTTTCTCCAATCACAACTTCTTCACAAACGGCGCTAAATACTTATAATTCCTTAATTTCAGACATCTTTGCAACAGTTTCAATAATTGCTTAGTTGCCTAATATGTGAGAAGCAACTTCCTTATGAAGTACTTCTAGTACTCAATTTGCTTCCTCGCCCAATTATCTTTGTCATTGTTCAAGTTTACGTATTTCCTGAACAAGCATTGATGGATTTGTAGAAGTGATAGATTGTCTAACCATTTCTTACTTTCCAAGTAGTCTTTTTCTTGCATCTTGAGTAGTTTTATTAGCAATAGATTCGTTTTCACAAGTAAAAGAAAGACACCTAACTGCTTGACTTGAAGGACAACTTTGACTTAGGCTCTATAAATGACAAAAGTTAGAGATAAGCAGTGACATTCCTAGAAGTCAAGAACGAAAGCGTCTACTAGCTTTTGCTCCTTGCGTGATTTAATTGAAAGATGTTCCAACTGATCATGGCTGGTGTTGTTGTGGAGAGATCTTACTGCTGAAAGGCTCCTGTTTTTGGTGCAAATGAGAGCTTAGAGATGATTGAAATTACGTCCTTTCAATCATCTAATTAACTCATGCTAATTACGCTGATGTGTCTGATTAATGATGATTCTTATATACGTGACACTGTCACGTCAGCAAAAATAATGGTAGAATTAACATCGGGTTAGAATTGAAAAAATTGAAAGTTTGAATATTTGATTATTACTTTTTAAAGTTCAGGTTATAATTGAAAAATTGATGAAAGTTTAGGTTTTTTTGTAATTAACCCTTATGTATTTATATATTGATTTTATAGATTGTTCATTTCAAAAAAAAGATGAATGAATCAAAATAAAAGTATAAAAAATAATTATTTTAAGATGGGAATCAGGTTGTTCAAATGGAATTTTAAATTATGTATCTATCAACCCTAATTAAAGTGGGTTATTTCCAATTAAGAAACTCAAGCAATTCAACCAATTTAATCGTAAAAATCTTGAATCGTTAAACTTTTTAGTCCAGTTCTCATCTTTATAGTTCGATTTAGTTTAATAACTCTTATTGTTAAAAACTAATCAGGTTATTATTTAATTAGTCAATTTTCGTAAGTTAATAAGTTTTTATAAATTAAAATAATTCAATTAATTTTATTTAATAATTTTTTATTAAATTTCAAAAATTTTCAATGTACAAACACAGCCTCTTTTAATTGTATCTTAAATTATTTAATTTTGTTCAATATTTAACAGATTTTATAGATCGTATCTTAAATTATTTAATTTTGTTTAATATTTAATAATTTTATAACGATCTAATATTGATCGACTTAAGCATTTTATCTCACTTATTTAACTTTTCGTACAATTTTTAAGGTTATTTTAAAAATAGACTATATTGTGCCCATTTGTAGAGGTTATAACTACATGATTCGAAGAGTGCTAAATAAGTAAACGTGGATGTTACATCATGATCATAGATCATTATCTTCTATAACATGAATGGCAACACAACATACCCATCAGCCTATCGCAGATAAGTATTTGAAGAATAGCATCGTCTCATTCTCACACACTACCTCACATATATGTATGTATTATATGCATTATATATGCACCAATGTGGTCCTAACTCCTGAGGCAAAAGAAGAGCACCATCAAACATAACGACAAGTGACGTCATTGCATGAGATCAGCATGGTGTGTCCTGATAACGAAACGTGGCACCACTTAGGTACCTTCGTTGCATCATTCAAGGAAATTGTCTACGAAGGAGCGAAGCTACAGAGGAAAAAAAAAAAAAAAAAACCTTCCTTTAGCTTTTGGTGTTTAGGCCTTTAGTTTCTTTGATTATTATATATTTATGTAAATTGGAGACCAACCCCTCCAAGTCCAACCTTCCCATGTCTTTTCTCTCTCACAACTGCTCATATCAGGCAATGGACTGCCCTCAAAACCCTAACCTTAACCACGCTTCCTTTACTGACAACATAGACCCTTCACTCGAGTTAGATATGTCGGATTTTCTGATACTCGATCCGGGTTTTGCTGATGATTCGTCGTCGCAGAGTTTGGTGTCGTCGAATCAGCTGCTCGGAAGTGGCTCCAATGATGGATATAGCACTGGTGCAACATCAAGAAACACCAGTAACAGCATGTAAGTGACACCCCATTTTGATCATTTGCTGTAATTATCCTTGCACACGAGTGGGGTATTATTAATTCTCTTTTCTTCAGTTTTATATTTTCATCAGTAATGATAGGTCTTCATCTTTCTTTTCTAGGAAGATAATTATATATAATCTCTTTGTCTTCTTCAAATTTATGCAATTTTTCAGTAAGTGTAAAGATAAAGCTAAGAAGACCAAGATGGAAATGGTGAATCGAGTTGCATTTAGAACAGAATCGGAGCTGGAGATTATGGATGATGGATTCAAATGGAGGAAGTATGGTAAAAAATCTGTGAAGAACAGCCCAAATCCAAGGTAAGTGCTTATTCAAGAATAAGCTAATTCCATGTATGTTCATGCTCAATCTTTACTATATCATACGATCTTTGATTCTATACATCACATTCTTGCATACATTCACTCTCGTGTTTGATCGATCATCACCTACCAATTTTTGAGCTAATTATTCCATCTATATAACTGTATACGTAGTGAATTCGACTTTCGATATGCAAAACATGTCTTCCTACTCTTTTGTTTGCTACTATTATGAAAGCTATCCATCTTTCTTTCCTTCTCTCGAGTTACCGGGAAAAAATGGTATCTATGAGCTTATCTTCTTCAACCCTTTTACTTCTGCTAATTCTTTTTTGATGAACTTCATTGCTACAACTCGACTTTCCTAAATGAGAAAAAGGGTATGTGTCAATAGAATTTGTGGTCATCGGTCTCTTCAACCTTTTCAAGTATTGGATCGTGCGACCATCATTTAACTGCATTATCATCTTCTATCCATCATTTGCGAACCTCATACTCAAAAACTGTGTGAAAGAGCTACCTAGACGTTGAGTGAGAGTGACTGAAGAGACCTATGTACGATGGTTTTAATTGAGAGGACTAGCTCGAAGCCGTGATCGCTACACAGCATCAAAATAATACCTTGAACCAAAACAAAAAAACAAAAAAAAAGTCATTGTTATTACACAAAACACAGTACCAAGTGGGAGAGGCATGTCTTGCTTGGAGTTCGATCAATCACTTCTGATATTATTTGATATCTACTGTCCTAGCTGCTCATTTTCCTTCCAAAAAACATGTTCATGAGCGTGTCTTTTTGTTTCACAACCTTGCTTTGCATGTTTAAAACTTTCCCCTTTTTGATGACATACTATCTCTTTATATTCTTCTAATAATTCAAAAGCACAACCTAGCAAATATATGGTACTTGTATAGGAATTTGTGTGAAGCATATGTTCACTGATAGGTTTAATCAATTCTTTAGGATATGCAATTACGATGTTAATCATCACAAAAAAGAGAAAATAGGTTAATTTTTGTATATTTGCATGCTTTCTGTTTTCTATTGGGATTTCAAGTTTTACAAAATTTCAACAAACCTTTGCTATTGATTTCAACTTTTATCCATAAATCTATTATATGGCAACATTAAGAGTTCATATCACCGATTCCCAAAAGCTTGTGCTACTTTGTTTTCATTGAAATCCATCTATCTAATTTTTCTCTATCCTATTGAATGGATGAATGGATCTCAATAGGAATAGAATAACACAAGCTTTTGGGAGCAGGTGATCCGTTGGTATTAAAAAAAACTATAGTAGTCTAATAAAAGTATTGACAAATGCATAATTATAGGAAGATTAAGATAGTCTAAATTTTTAAGACTTAAACCTTGATGGAGGTACTCCTGCCTTATGTTGTATCCGCAGCATTAAATGGTTTCAATTATGAATCATTTTGGGTTGACTGCATTAAAATTCTTAGTAGTTTGTTATTTGGATTTAAACTTAAAAAGTTTAATATGGTTTAAATCATTTCATGCTTAATAAATTATGTCCTTTGATCAATATCTAATTTCCTATCTTATAAATTATGTGTAGTATAGTAATTCAAGGCAACCACACTATTGTTCTAAATTAAAATAACTTAATTTATTAATAATTAAATAACATGAAACTTAAAACTAAATCCAACTCACAAAAGTTATAAATTATTCATTTTTTGTTGATATATTATTATGCAATTGTTTTCTCAGTCCAATAATTCCATTCAGTTCACATCCCTCACAAATTATTCATAAAAAAAAGAATGATAGCCGCCATAAATCTATTGCTTGCACCATATATATATATATATATATATATACACACACACTTGTCAAGTGGATGGAACCGTGGTCCATGTACCTGTTGGGAAACTTGACAAAGATATCCACTAGATTTTAGAGGGGAAAGGGGGATTCATATAACACTTAAACTAGTGAGTGGACTACATTCACTGCTGAAGAAGTGTCTACCCCATCTTGTTAAAGGACCCCATTCACTATGGTGTGCCATAGAAACCTATGGTTATATGAGTTCTAGAGCAAACACACCTCTTTTATATATATATATATATAATATTAAAACTTATAATACATAATAGCCTGCAAATAACAAACACCGAATGAAGTACTTATTGAGTTAAATAACATACTCGATTCAATTACCGCTTATAGACTTCAATATATCTCTACTTCCTACATTCATTACTCTTGTTGTGCGGATAGATGTCTTAAAGAGTACATCCAAAGTTGATCAGAGAGTGGTCAATTTGCGTATACTATTGGTTGCAAATCCCAAGTTTAAGAGCTTATAAAATCAACACTTTGCTCATATACAATGTTTCCAAAGCTATGCTTGGCCAAATTATCATATGTGCTTAGTTATTACCTTGCATGCCTCTCATATTCATTTGAAGAAACAATCTGTGATTACTTATAGATTGGTGACTGATCTTGATCTCACAAATTGTGAAGGAATTACTATAAATGTTCAAATGGAGGATGCAGTGTAAAGAAAAGAGTGGAAAGAGATGGCGAGGATCAAAGATATGTTATAACCACCTATGAGGGAGTGCACAATCATGGAAGCCCTAGTTCTGTCTACTACCAACACCACCATAATCAGATGCCACTCATGGTCCCTTCATCAACTAATAGTGGTTGGAGTATGCGAACACCTTCTCCTCCGTCTTCCTCCTCTTCATAAAACCTAAATACTATACGTGCATCTATATATATACTATCTTTTGATTCCCACCTTTAGTCACTGTGCACCCTGTTCTGCCTAGCAAGGAGATGTGATGTAGTAGGACCAGAAAGTGATTTTTATCTGGTGACTTATCTGATGTGGGATTTGGTTCTCAACGTATGGTGTATGTTGCTTACACTTGGGTTTTGGACTTCCCAACTTTTTGGAGCACGGCCTGAAGAATAGGAACTACTTATGTGCTGTTCATCATGGGGTTGGATCGATATAAACTTTTGGGCTAGATTGTTGTTACCAATCGTAGGCTTATGACCTAACACTGTTATGTGGCTCGTCATTGCAGTACTGTACTTTTAACTCTAATATATAGTCTATTCCTTGTCATTATCTCTTTATAGTTAAGATTTGTCTTCTTTTAATCGCTTCTTCATAATAAAAGCATTATGTATGGTACCTCCTCATCTAATTAAACACAGAACAGAGTCTTAGAAATGTATACAATCCTTGAAGCCCAGACCACGATCCTATCTTTCAGATTTGCTGATGTATTATCACGTTTCATGGTTCATATGGTAAAAGGAGCAGACAAAGTTTTCTACCAAAGACAAGCTTGTAAGAAAGATTGATGCATGAACAATAACTAAGGTGACAAAAGACAAAAGTTGGAACCATATCAAAAACCTAATTTGCAAATACTAAGATGCATATAAAAATTGGAACTCAAAACATATACAGACATTGAAACCTGAAGCTTTTCAGGAAGACGAAACGTAAAGATACAGTGTTTACCCTAAATTTGGTTCGATAAACTGTAACTGCACGTCATGGTTGATGGTACTTTTTCTTGCACGCTTTTGGCTCTGTATTGGCACTCCATATACTCGCCAACCGCCAAGTTCTTACATGTTCAGCCGTAAAAGTAAGGATAACAGATACTAATTATCTATTTTTTGATTATTTTTTAATTATCTAATATTTTAAAAATTTTAATTAAGTGACTAATATTTTATAACATAAATAAGGGTAACAAAATCTTTTTTATTTGTAAGATGTTCACTTAGAAGATTGATTAGTAACTAATCATCTACGTGAGTAAAACATTTAACCCATAACCCCTTTTGCACGTCAGGTCGTATTTTTCAGTTTACATAGATAATTAGTTGTTAATTAAATTTCTAAATATTATGAATAAAAATATATTAACCAAATCAGTAAATTATTAACAGAATTAGGTTATAAAATGTTCATCAATTTAATAAAAAATTTAAAGAATTAAATATTAAATTGAATTTTTTAAGAGATTAGATAATTTATAATATATTATCTCAAAAAAATGACTAGAAAGAGGACATTAAATGATTAGAAAAAAAGGAACTTAGATCAAAATGTATAAGCTATTTTCACATTTCTATATACAGAAAGGAGTGATGCGGAGGGTGATTAACTTTGGGACAAGTAATAATGACTACGATAACGACAATAAGGTAGCAATAATAGAGTTAAGATCTTTTGTCTAATATTATGGTGTCTTATTTTGTCCAATAAATCCTGCATGAATCCCGCGTAGATCCCGCAAAATAAATGGCTAAGATTTCATAAGATAAAAACAGAGTAATATTGGACAGAGGATCTAGATTTCAATAATAAGCCATTATTAATTGTGTTATAGACTTATAGGTGCTTTGAAGATCCTATAAAAGATAGGCTACCGATAATTTCTCTCGTAATTAATGCTTCTAAAAGTCTTTTACAACCTTTAATTTTAAAAAAGAATCCCATTTAGTAATCACCCTTCACAAGTATATTTGATAAAGGTCAACATCAAAAATTCGAAAAATACTTAATAAATAGGAAATTTATAATAAAAGGTATAAATTATAATTATAATTTAAAATTTTACTTAACCTTATAATACTAAATTTATAAAATATCAATTAAATATAAGTTAAGAGTGCAGACTTATTTATATTAATATAAACGTGAATTTTTAATAAATATATTTTATATTTTAATTAAATGTAAAAATAAAAAATTAACTAATCACTTACTTATTATTATTAAAAGTAATTTAAAATCATTAATTTATTAAATAATTTACTAATTTAAAGATTATATGTTATCTAATTTTGATGAGATTAACTTACATACGACTTAATCGTTTTGAAGATAAGATATATTTAAAAAATATTTTACCCTCGTAAGAATCATACAGTAACTCTTTTGAGATGTCAATCATATCGAATTCAAGATAACTACATTTAAAGTTGAAAGATTCCAATTGAGTCAAGATCACAATCTTCTTTTTGATTTCATCTCGTATAATATAATTACAGGTGAGGACTTTCAAGTCAGTCTCGTGGCAAGAAGTTATCAACGAGTCACGTCTCTTCCAGCTAAGTCTGTCGTTATACAGTTCGGATTGCGGAAAATTTGATTATGACAAAGTAATTAATTCTTTTTAAATATTAATCATAATTCATAAATTTTTAAGTTAGATAAATAATTACAAAAATTAATAATTTTAATGAAAATTAAATAATAAAATATTTTATAAACACTAATTACTCTAAAATAGGCTAAAGATTAAATAATTTAAAGTTAAATTGAAAAAATTGTTGAAAATTAATTGATTTATTTTACTTTATAAGAACTTATTAACTTTAAAAATTAACTGATTAATTAATAAATTTATCGATTTTTAACAATAGGAGTTACTTAAAAACTGAAACGAAAAATTGGATAGTTTAAAATTTTTACGATTGAACCGACATTGAGAAGAACTTTAATGAAATAATCGTGACAAAATAGAAAAAGGAATGTAACACAATAAGATAAGTAAGATGACCATCAAAATGATTATCCTTATAAGATCAATACCAAAGAAGCATTAAAGAATCAGATTAAGTTTTAATATTTGGATAAGTATTTAAAATAAATACCAATAAGGATTTAGGCGATAAATAAAAAGGGACATGGTTTTTTTGAGATCCACAAAGTTTATATAGAACAATCCACAAGCCTTATACTAGCATGAACACATCTCCAATGGCGTCAATTGGCCTTCTTGAGGTCCTTGTAGCAGTCGTTGCCTTTCTCATTATACGCTATTGTATCCGACAAAGCAATGGACTTCCAACGAACTATCCGATCATTGGAATGTTACCATATATCTACACCCACCTTGGAGACTTCCATGAGAAAACTGCAGAACTTCTGGATCGAACTGGGTGCAATTTCTTGTTCAAAAGTCCGTGGTTGAGTGCAGATATGTTCTGTACAGCTGATCCAATTAACGTCCGGTACATAATGAGCTCAAACTTTGAGAACTTTCCAAAAGGTGAAAAGTTCGCTAAGATTTTTGATGTTTTGGGAGATGGTATATTCAATGCGGATTCGGACTCGTGGAGGGATCAGAGAAAGATCGCTCAGGGTTTGATGAACCATCAACGGTTTCACCAGTTCTTGGTCAGGACTTGTCGAAGTAAATTAGAACAAGGGTTAATACCAATCCTCGATTATGTTGCTAAAAAAGGTTCGGTTGTTGACTTACAAGATCTGTTTCAGAGGTTCACGTTCGATGTTACGTGCATGCTGGTCACTGGCTACGACCCCGAATGTCTATCAGCAGATTTCCCAGAAGTGAAATTCTCGAAAGCCATGGACATTGCAATGGAGGTGATATTTTATCGACATATTAGGCCTGGATTATTTTGGAAGTTGCAGAGATTGCTAGGTATTGGAAAAGAGGGAAAGATGATCAAAGCTTCTGCAGATTTACATCATGTAGTTTCTGAGTATATTTCCAGGAAAAGAGAAGAACTTTGGAAAAGTTGCAGTTTTATAGAAAATGAAGATGGGGTTGATTTGTTAACATCATATCTCAAAGACGTTGAATTTATGGGATCAAAACCAGATGACAAGTTTCTTAGAGACACCATTTTGAATCTCTTCCTTGCAGGGAGAGACACAGTGAGTTCTGCTCTAACTTGGTTTCTGTGGAATGTTTCAACGAATCAACAGGTTGAAGACAAAATAAGGGAGGAGCTCAAGATGATTGCAAGAGTCAAAGAAGCAGAAAATTTGCCGCTTTTTGAACCACAAGAACTAAAAGACCTACTTTATTTTCACGGTGCAGTGTGTGAATCGTTAAGACTCTACCCTCCTGTTCCTTTTCAACACAAAGCTCCAGTGAAGGCCGACGTTCTTCCAAGTGGCCACCGTATCGATCCAAAGAAGGAAATACTGTTTTCGCTATATGCAATGGCAAGAATCAAGCCGATATGGGATGAAGATTGCTCAGAATTCAAGCCAGAAAGGTGGATCACCGAGTCAGGTAGGATCAAATATGAGCCACCAAGCAAGTTTTTAGCCTTCAATGTAGGTCCAAGGACTTGTCTTGGCAAAGAAGTGGCTTTAACTGAAATCAAGGTAGTTGCTGCTTCTGTTATCCACAGCTAC
>JAOSBP010000204.1:27806101-27817452 GCA_027563825.1 Erythroxylum mucronatum
TAAACAAAACCTAAGGGAAAACTCGGGTTAATTTTTAACCCTCGATTAATAGTTTCTAGGAGAGGTTAAAGAACAACAAATTAATAAAATATGCTTAGTCAGGGTGTAGGTCAAGATTGAACCAAAGAACTGGTCCCTACGGAATTCCCCACATTTATCATTTATTTTTGCATGTTTTCTTTAACTTGCTTTTATTAGTTAGTTTTATTTTAATTTCTTCTTTAAAAATCCAACCCCCCCTTTTTCCTAAACACCGGTTAATTTTATTTCATAAACTTTACACATACTCTCTGTGGGATCGACCTAGACTCGCCACTGCTACAGTAGTAGTCTAATTATTTTAATTTTGACTAGCGTAACGACGCGCGGTTAGAGAGCCACGGTGCAGTGGATTAATGTTAGCTACGGTGAAGTAAGTTAGCGTGCTAATTTTTCCAGACGTCTTCATCAGGGGCTGTGAGTTGTTTTTGTGAGCAAAACACCGTGGGTCTTTATCTATTGTCTATACTTCCATATGGTTTAATTGAAGCTGTTGAAGTTGGGATGAATGGTTTCAATTGGTGGATTATTTCGAGATGTTGAAATCATAGGGAAGTCATTCTTTTGTCTCAAATGTATTTTGTTTTTACTCTTAGTTAATTCATCACTTGAGTTATTTTTATTTATTTTTCTTTCATTAAAAGTTGTTTAGAAAATTCTTTATTGAGGTTAGTACGAGGTAGACGTATTATTGGGTGTGAAAATCTTTCACAGGAAGTGAGGTTGAGAGATAGTGTCAAGGGTTGAGTGGTGTCGGCTCAGTAAAGCCTTGGGTAAATCTATTGTACTTCAGTGAAAGTGATTAAGCTGGGTGAGGACCCCGCAGACGTAGGCAAAGTGTGTTGAATTACGTTACTAGATTTCTAGTGCTTTTTATTCTTTCGTTTTTTATTGTTTTTGTTTTCGTTTGTGCTAGAGACGTCCACGGTAAAATTGGAAAGTTTGCGAAACTACTGCCTCCTTCGGTTTTTCACTTTTAAATGGTATGTAACAGAAGACAATATCATATAATTAAGGGTTATTTATAAAAAATTATAAAGTTTACATAATTTTGATATATTATTCTAAATTTTAGAAAATGGTGGTAAAATATTTCAACTTTTATTTTTTACAAAAAATAATCCAACTTTTAAATTTTCATTTCATATATGGGTGATATGATAATTTACGTCATATTAATATTTTTGTCACGTAAATGTTACATATTGTATTTTTACCACATATGAATTTTAATTAAGGTCTCTAAACTTTTAAGAATAAGATGATTTAATGTAAAATATGTTATTTATAATTCAATTTTTAAATTTGTTATAAATGCATTGATAATTATGTATTCAAAATATAATCACTTATTTAATATTCGAAATTTATGCGAGAAAGAAAGTATTAATAATTCTTTTAAATGTTAGTCCTTTTGTTATTTTATTAATAAAATTTTAATAAATTGAGTTATCCTACTTTTAATTTTTTAAATAATTAATTGAAAATTTTAAAAGATTGAAGACTTGTATAAAAAATTACACAAAAATTAGAAGTTTATAGTTTTGTTATGAAATTTATTTACATTTCTCCTTACGTTTTTGAAGATAAGCGACAACATACTAATAGAAAATTTATCAAAATATAAAGTTTGAAAATGTCTAAAAATATTTAACTTTTTCCTTAATTAGTAAAAAAGTTGTTTTTGGATAGACATGTAGGACAAGGCTTTGTATTTCATATTGTACTGACTAGTATTGACCAGAAAACAGTACAAAATCTAGTTCTTTGATATCGGTCATTGAAACTGATCGGTGCCAACTAATAATAGCCAGTATTTAAAATATCAGTAGAGTATTAACCGGTACTTTAAAATTAAAAATGTTGAGGAATTTATTTGTAAGTAAAAAATTAAAAATACCCCTCCCTCCCGATCTGTCTCCTCTCACTCTCATTTTTTATTTTACAGTTTACACTAAACCAAATATTGATTTCGGTCTTAAACTAAACTGAACCTCAAAGTTGAAAAACATTCTTGCCAGCTGGCAATATGTTCACATTGAATTTTTAATATGGGTAGAGTGTAGAGTCTACTAATAAGAATTGAACTTGGGTCAACCATTATCCAAATAACTGAAACTAGTTGTTTGAATATTTGACCCTTATCACTTATAAAGCCTTTAACATTTTCATGTTTAGTCAATATGGGATACTCTAACACTCCCTTTCAAGTGCAACTGAGACTGGACATCCAGTTGTCATTTGAAATATAAACAGTGATAACCGAACAGGGCCGTTGGGACTGGACATCCAGACGGACAATCGAAAAATTAATAATTCGGACCAAACCTGCTCTGATACTATATTGAATTTTTAATATGGGTAGAGTGTAGAGTCCATCAACAAAAATTGGGCTTGGGTTAATCATTATCCAAATAATTATAACTAGTTGTTTAAATAGTTAATCCTTACCATTTATAAACCTTTTAACATTTTTATGTTTAGTTAATATATGATACTCTAACAATTCAATCACTTAAATGCAGAAAATGCAGAAAGAACAAAAAACTATTCAAAAGAAATAACCTTTTCAAGGCTTTGAATTGACTTCTCGAAGGCTGATCTAATTGCAACTGGACCACGAGGTGCATTGCCCAATGGTTAAGAGAGAAAATGGTTCTTTGGATAAGATAATGGCGATTTTTTAAAAGAAGATATATATGTATATAGGGGTTATCCACTCTAAAAGAATATCGTTGCCTATAATAAATTGGATTAAAAAAACACTATATATATATATATATTGTCTCCCTAAAATAAATTCCTGACCTCACTACTGGACAAGATAGGGAAGGAGACATGGTGAGAGAGCTTGTGAGAGATGATAAAGGAGGGCGATAGCGTAATGACTTTGAGTCGAGAAAGAGAGAGTGAAAGTGAGACATAAAATTTGGTACACATATAGGATCACGATTGTTGGAAGTGAAAGTAGGTAGTGAGAGAAATCAAAGTGGGATAATTCAGGATCAACGTTTGTTATTCTTCGTCCAGCCTGAATAGTTCTGGTCCGAGCTTAACCAGTGTTTCGATTAGGTCAAAAAATCTAGGCCCCTGACTTATTGACTTCGGGCTGTGCTCAAGCCGAATTGTCATCTACACGACTGTCAGATATTGGTAGACGAATATGGGAGAGAGAGAGGTTACAAAGAAGCAAATGTATATATGTACAATTTAAAAAACTAGGATTTTTACATAGTGACTCTTTTGTTGTAAATTTGAATTATAGTGTAATTTTTTAAAAATTTAGAAACTATTTTTATAAATTTAAAAAATTATTTAAAAATATATTTAGTATTAATGAATATCGACACAGCTGTAATATACTAAAACCGAATTTTATACTAATATTAATATGATATTCCTAACATTGGTGTGTGAATACAAGTACAAGGAGAAATTCTACTCGCCCAGGATTTGCCTCGCAGGTCAATCGTCGAGAAGCTTTGACTTAAGAAGAGAGAAAAGTCAAGGTTGAAAAACTACTCTCCAATAATCCAATTTCAAGTGAAATTTGATCACAGACAGTAACTTGGAATTAAAATATCCAAGTTTTTCAAACCGACAAGTTAGTAATTAGTTTCTGACTTTTAGTATATGGCTGGATAAGAATGAGGGTTTGCTACTTTCAAGTGTGAATCAAGAGATTAAGACTTTAATGTCTCCTTAAAATAAGGTGAGATTGGAATATACTTAGTGCTACTGTTTCCTAGCGTGTTGGAGACCAAGAAAAATAAAATATCCGGAGGGAAATCCTTTATTCCCACTATCCAAGATCAACCCTGTGTCAGTATTGAGAACGGGATATTTGGGACTAAATCCTCTGTTCCCACTATCCAATACCACTATCCAAGACCAACCCTGTGGTTTCCACTATCCAAGATCAACCCTGTGTCACTATTGAGAACGGGATATTTGGGACTAAATCCTCTGTTCCCACTATCCAATACCACTATCCAAGACCAACCCTGTGGCACAGGGTTGGTCTTGGATAGTGGGAACAAAGGATTTGGTTCCAAATATCTCGTTCTCAATACCTTTGTCATTTTTGGATTGAAAAAATTTAGGGATGACAATATTTGGTCTATGGACCTACATTTAGTTGTTTTTAATAAGTCAGGCCTAGGCTCAAACAAATTTGAGATCCAATTATTCTAAGTAAAACAACATCGTTTTACTTAGAATAGTTAGGTCTTGAGTAAGCTTGGGTCTGGACAACCCAGACCTTGATCGAATTTAAAAATATTTATTTTTAATTTAAAACATATTTTAAAAAAACTTGGCAGGGTTGGCCCGTGGCCAAGCCCAAGCTCAGGCACAAACTCTCGAGGTCCAATTATTTTAAACAAAATAACGTCGTTTTACTTAGAAGAGTTGGACCTTGAGTAAGCTTGAGTCTGGGCTGATCTAATTTAAAAAAAAATTATTTTATATTTTAATTTAAAAAATTACTTTAAAAACTTAGCGGGGGCTAGCCATGGGCTAAGCAATGCTTTCTTTGAGGCTAAAGGTGTAATTGACATCTCATCATTTAACAAAAAAACCTAGTTAAAGTCCTTATTATTATTATTATTATTATTATTATTATTAGTATTATTTTACATCAATGTTTTAAAAATTAGACCAAGAAAAGATTAAGATTTAAAAGATTTAACCAGTGTTATACTATTATAAAATCAGTATTAAGTTGAATAAAATTAAAGAATTTGAAATAATATTGAAGGAGACTATTTTTACTTGTAGAAAAATGTGAAGTTTAATTAAAAATCTATTAATTTGTGAAAGTTGGTTGATTAATTAATAAACTGATCGATCTTTAACAAAAAGAATTATTAAAACAAATTATACCAGAAAGTTGAAAATTAAATCAAAATGTTGGTTAGTTTAAAGATTTTACGATTAAATCGATTCAATTTTTTAATCATTGCTTTACATTTTAACATTACTAGAATAGTATTTATTACATCAAAATATTACTAAAATAATAATCATTACATCTTCAAAGAAATAACTGAGATAATAAGAGAAACTTATTTAAACCTTTTGTGAAATACATCGTGAAAATTATAATTTTAACAAATGTATAAAAAATCATTTTTAAGATCGTGATATAGACTAAATTTATTACTCATATATTAAAAGTGCTAAAAACTTAATTAGGATTTATGGTTCTACCAATACCATTTTCAAAATGTTAAAGTGTAATGTGATATTATAGATAACACTAAAGACTCAATTAGACCTCTTAAACATGTTAGAGAGCAATTTGTATCATCTGCCTTTTATCTTGTAACTTCCAAGTAACTTTTAAGAGTCAAATGAATATAATTTTCTTGAGGGCTATATTCTTTTTTGGGTAAAAAGAAAATATTTTAGGATATATATGAACATTTTATTTTATGTGAATTAATCAGAAATAGTCTTTTTATCAATTAAGTATATGACTGTATATTACTAGATTTTCTCAAATCTTGTATATTAAGGAAACTTTCATTGAATTGTTTTTGTTGTTTTTTGTCATTTGAACATCTTATACTTACATGAATGTGTCTTGAACAAAAACAAAGTACTCTATCTATTATAAAGAGTCTCTCTATAAAGCAGGAGTAAGATTGTGTATTACTGAACCTCACCAGACTTGCGTATCAAGGAAACTCTTATTGGGTGTATTTTTGGACTAATTACAATAAAAAAAGTTCATATCTTTTTCTTTTAAAGTCAAAAGAAACTCTTTAAACATCTTTATATTACTTATTTAAAAAATATCAATTTAATTAAATATTTTAACACTTAAATACAATTTAAGAATTCTTTTATTAACTATATAATATGCTAAAAATTTTTGTTATATTCTTATACATATAAATATAATAAAAATATCTTCAATTTTTCTCAAACTTTTTTTTACAACTCAATTATTTTTTGTTATTTATATCCAAAACTAAACAAATGCTAATTGCTTAAGGCATCATACTATTTTCTAATTCTTGAATCGAGAAATGATTATTCTTAACACAACCAATTCTAACTCTACTCTCTTTCGTTCGATTGATTGACTTCATTATCAAGAACAGTTGGAAGTTTTCCGCAATCATGATACATAACAACAATCATTCTGAGAAAAACATACTTGTAAAAGATGGAATCTCTCAAATATTTCATCCACCACTGTTCGCCGCCGTTTTGCACTCTCACTGAGATATAGGAGGCGGTGATGAGTGCGGCGGTGCTCTTCCATACCCATCTAAGGATTGAACCATATCCTTTGGAGCAAGTCTATCATTTTTTTATCAATGAATTGCCTATGTCCCTACCTAACACAACTACATCCTCTAATATTGCGCATCCACCTTGACCTAGGTCAGGAGTTATGGGATGCATGGCGTCTCTAGCCACCGTAATGTTCCCTTTGCTTAGTATTCCAAAGACTACGTCCCATGGATACCTCAACATCAATGGAGACCATGTCAATGATGAAACTTAGGTGAGCTGGACCACTGTTACTGGTTTTATGGGAGAACCAACCCCAAAAGCTAGCTTGAAGGGTGGGACAGTTCATGAGCCTATAAATCCCACTTCAATCTCTTTTATTACCGATGTGAGACAATTGGACCGTAACATCCTACCATGCTTCGCAGCCCAGGTACCGGCGGGCTGGCTGTGTGCTAGACTTTTTTTAGCCCCGGGCAAATAATGCAATGTCGGCGTCACCACCCACATACCCACGGGGTTGGCTATGCGCTAGACTTTTTCTAGCCCTGGGCAAACAATGCATTGCCGTCATCACCACCCGTAGACGTGACATGAGAACTTGAAAGTGTGGTGTTAGCTCTGAAGCTCTGATACCAATTGTTACAGGTCTTATAGGAGAACCAACCCCAAAAGCTAGCTTGAAGGGTAGGAGTGTCTATAAGCATATAAACCCCATATCAGTCTCGTTTATTACTGATGTGGGACAATTAGACCGTAACAACCACATCCAGATATTTTGAAGGAAGTTCTTCGCGAACTTCTCAGTTACTTCTCTTTTTATTAAGCTCTGGCTCTTTTGCAAGTGGTTCCCCTGAAATGAAACGGAAGCAATATATTGTTATTTCGTAATCTTCTTCCAATATTACTTTGGTTAGTGTGAGTTAATGGGACTAACATTTAATGTACAACTTGCTAACTTGTTGGAGTATTTTGACAAGGGAAAAACTAGTAAAGCTCATTGTCATTAAGTGGAACAAAACCAACCCTTTTGCCTACATCCACAAATTGGCGGATTTCATGTCTAAAGCCATACCATTGAGGATAAACTGACAAGCCACGAACTGCAGATTGGTCGGATTCAACTGGTGTACTAAGTCCTAGCCAATGAGCCACAGCTGAGTGCACCCCATCACAGCCTATCACGATCTGCCATAGCAAAAACGTAAAGGAATTAGCTTGAAGTTCCATGTGCTAATTACATGACCAACCATCCAAAGCTATAAATGATAAGTTAATTTGAGGAACAAACCTTTGATTTAATGGTAGATCCATCTTCCAAGCGAACAATGACAATGGAATTGTCTCCTTTTTCTTGTTTCTCGATGGACACAAGCTTTGAAGAAAAACGAATGGAGTCAAGTGGTAGTTCTTATGCCAGATCCCTTAGTAGAGTTGTACAATGAACTGCTCGTAGGCCATAGAGGTTGTCAGCCCTGATTGAACATGAAAGTGGTAGGTTTAATTAGTCAAAAGAAACAGTTGTTAAAGACTAGAATTTAAACAAAACGTGTGTTATGAATTCAAGGACCCAACCCTTTGTTTCCGTTTATGGTTTCTTCTTGAATAGCTTCAGTTGCCATATGGGTTACTGTTAGGATCTTTGTGTGGTTAATGTAGTATATTTAGAACTGATGATGTATTTGCTTGAACTTCTATTTTGCATAAATGGAGAGTTTGCAGAAAGTAAAGATGACACAGGATTTACTTGGTTCGATAGCACAAAGTTATCTACGTCCAAGGGTCAATCACACACACTGGATTTTCACTAATTTCAAGAAAGAAAATACAAGAGATTGGGTGTACACAAACACTTGCAAGAGTTTTTTCAGAAACTCTCTAGTACCCTTAGTATGTACTCTAGCACTCTCTTATTTTTCCCTCTTGTTTGAATCACAGAATGCAAGTAATAGCCTTTTAATCTATTGATTGTGTTATATCTGAATACTTGGAGCCTGTCCTATTTATAAGTGTTGAGGTTGTTGACTTCGGATGTATGTTTAATAAGTCAGACATGATGCATACTTTCTCCACGTGACCCATTAATGTAGCTTCTGTTGTGCGTTTTGAATATATGTTGATCTTCATGCTCTACGTTTAAGTTGTATACGTCTACGTTTTGTGTGGCTTCTGATGTGTTGTGCATTTTGTCAATAAGTCTACGTTTTGTCTTCACGTGTGTCTGAAATGCAAATGACTTAGACAACTCTTCAAACAACTTATTAGAACATTTGAGAGTCTCTCTCATCGTAGGCCTCAGACAACCCTCTTCTTTCTTCTTCGATTCCTCATCTGTGTCCTTGGCCTAAAGTGATTGTGTGAGTGTTAATGAAGAATCTCGTGAGTTTCTTCACATTCCTCCCTCCTTCTTCATAAATCCTCACTCAATCCTTCAATTCATGATCAATTTCAAAAACTCAAAACCCTGATTTTTCTTCTGAGGATGTGAGATTAACGGGTAAGCTTTATTTTTTCTTTCAAGGTGCTTTTTTTATCTATAGAAACTCTCTACAGAAAATGAATTTCTTTATTGGAACTACTTTTGTCCCAAAATCAGACGAATTTTGTTCACCTTTTATCTTTTTCAGGTCAACCTCTCCGGTATTGATCTTGTCCCTGATGAAGTGAAGTCGAACGTTTAAGTGATTCGACCTCTCGTGCAGAACTGGGTCCTTACTCAGGTAAAGTTCACTTTCACTGTTTGTGTGAATGGTTGCTTTTGCGATATGAACTTTGATTCCTATTAATAGTCCCTTAAGCCATATTAGCTCCTTCAAGCCTTCTGTAATTGTGTAGTACTCTGCTTCTATTGTAGATAATGACACCATTGATTGTTGTTGAACTTTCCAGCTTACTCTGTTACATGAAAATGTGAAATAGTATGCTGACAGTGATTTGCGTGTGTCCTTATCTGCTGCATATCCTACATCTACATAGCCATTTAAGCTTGTATGTTTAAGGAATTCTAGGTTAGATTTAGTAAAACATAGACCATGATTTAGGGATCCCTTTAAGTATCTAAGTACTATTTTAAAACCCAACCAATGTTCTAGACCTAGATTAGACATGAATTTGCTAAGTAGGCTAATTGCATATGATAAGTCAGGTCTAGTACAAATCATAATATACATTATACAACCTATACCTACATCATAAGGATATTTCTACATGTGTTTCTTTTCTGCTTCTATTGCTGGACTCTTAGCAGCTATCAGTTGTAAGTGTGTGGCAATTGGAGCAGGACTAGGTTTAGCATCTTCCATATTGAACTTGCATAGGACTTTTCTGATGTAGTCACTTTGGATCAACTATAGCTTTCCCTCTTCTTCTTTCCTTATGATATGCATTCCTAGTAGCTTCTTAGCTTTCCCTAGGCCTTTCATATCAAAGTTCTTTCTCAGAGCATTCTTCACTTCTTGAATTTTCTTCACTAGCTTTGCTATGATGATTAGATCATCAACATATACTAGCATATAGACCACTTCCTCTTTCTCTAAGTCCTTATAGTATAGGCAGTAGTCATAGGCACTTCTTTTAAACCTCAATTCTGTCACCGCCTCATAAAACTTCTTGTTCCACTGCCTAGGAGCTTGCTTTAGGCCATATAGTGATTTTTCTAGCAAGCAAACATGATTTGGTTTCTGTTTATCTATGAAGCCTATGGGTTGCTTCAAATAGATAGTTTCTTCTAGCCTTCCATATAGGAATGCTGTCTTTACATCCATATGATGTATCTTCCAGTCATTCAGAGTTGCTAGGGTTAATATTATCCTCACAGTTTTAAACTTGACCACTAGGGAGAAGATTTCCTTATAATCTACTCCTTTTTTCCTAAAGCCTTTTACAACTAGTCTTGCCTTATAGGTCTTAGGATCATCTTCAGTCACTCCATCCTTTAACTTGAATATCCATTTGCATTCAATCAACTTAAAGTTTGGTGGCTTAGGAACCAGCTTCCAAGTCTCATTCTTCATTAAGGAGGTGTATTCACTTAGGCAAGACTCCTTCTATTGATATGCATCAGTCCTCTCCATAGCCTCCTCATAGGTTTCTGGTACTCCTGATTCAACTAATTCTGCAACCAAACAGGCATATTCAACTAGGTTAGTCTGAAAATACCTTCTGTTTGTTATTACTTGCCTTGGTTCCCTGTCTCTAACTAGTTGATAGTCCTGTAGTGGAGTTTGAGCTTCTGTTGTTCCCTCTACTTGTTATGTTCCCTCCTGAGAGTTAGAATTTGAATCCATTGTTTCTTCTACTGCTTCTGTTGTCTATTCAGCAGCTGCTTATGTTTCTCCTCCTTCATATGTAGAGGGTGGGACATAAAAGGGAGTCAAATTGTTGTTTGAACCCAGCTGCTGTAGGACATTCTCTTGGATATGTATCCCTCCATCTTTTTGTTTCAGTAATGGGAATTCATTTTCCCTGAACACTATATGCCTACTTATCTGAGTTTCGTGAGCTCTTGGTTGTAGGATTAAGACTTTATACCCTTTTGTACCTTCAGGATATCCTAGAAACACTCCTTTGATAGCTCTAGGTTCTAACTTCCCTTCTGTTTGGTGAATGTAAGCAATGCATCCAAAAGGTCTTAAGTTAGTTAAATTAGGTTTAGTACCAGTTTATACCTCTTCAGGAGTCTTATACTCATTTGCAGATGTTGGTAATCTGTTTATGAGGTATGTTACGGTTTTTATGGCTTCTCCCCATAATTCTTGGGATAGGCCTGAGGACAGTAGCATGCATCTTGTCTTCTCAAGTAGGGTCACGTTTAGTCTTTCTACTACTCCATTCTGTTGAGGTGTCGCCTTGACAGTTATATGCCTCTAAATTCCCTTCCTATCACAATAGGCATCAAATTCCTTGTTGTTACGGTCTAAACAGAACAATATAAATTAAATTTTATCTAGACCAATTTAGAGGCAAGTGCACCCCGTCGACAAGTAATAAAAATCGGTAAGAACCGGATATCGTACCCAAGGGAAAAATTTTCAAAACGCAAGACAATTAAATTAAACGATGAAAAA
>JAOSBP010000204.1:27836669-27861093 GCA_027563825.1 Erythroxylum mucronatum
TTGGTAAACTTTCCTAAAGTAGTGTGTCTCCATTTGTAACATCTTATTCATCATTGAGATAGGTGTGCATAACTTCAGACCTGATTTGATATGACATAGGAATCACTAAATAATTGTCTATTGGAGAGTTCCAGTGCAACTGAAGCATCTTTGTGTATCAATGGTTTCAGATTATTCATAGAATCCAAATCCTCCAGTGGACCACTAGGCAACCAATTGTCCTATCAGAATTTGGATACCTTATCATTGCCTATAAGATTTACTATCTCGAATTTGACCTTATCTCTTGTTTTTAAGATGGCTTACATCATACTAAATGCACTAGATGAGGGATTATAACTCTATATGCTTTTGTGTTTGAGGTAGAATCCATGTATCCACTTAGACCAAAGTGATTATTTGTCTCTGCATAGTCTCTATATCCTTTTGATTAACAAAACTGTATTTAAGGTTCTAATAGGTAGTAGGTTTAGAACCCCTTCATTCCTTGGAGTACTCACATCAAACCATTTGATTATGGCTTTACCTCTAGATACATTAGAACTTGACCACAAGAATGCCTTAAAGATCTTGTCAATGTTCTTTGCCTTAAAGATCCTGTCAATGTTCTTTGTTACTAATACTGGAAAGGTCATGTAAGAAGCCTAATAAACCTTGATGGAATTGAGAACAAAAGAAATAAGTTCCACTCTACCAACAAGGGACAAATTTATGTTGCTTTAGTTTGATTTTTGGAGTTGATTTTATCGATAAGCACATAATACTCCTTACTTTCCATCCTTGAGCTAAATACAGGAATGCCAAGGTATATCAAAGGGAGGTACTACATTCTGAAACTTATGATAATTTTGATATTGAGTTCCTAATCTGCTACACTTTTAGAAAGATAAATGCTACTTTTGGTGCAGTTGACTTCAAGACTTGATAACATACTAAAAATTATGAATGTTGGTATGAAGGCCATGATTGAATTTGCATTAGCATTGGACATAAGTATCAATTGCTCTATGAAACTTAGGTTGAAGAATACTTTTCATAGGTCGAAAATACCAAGTCTTTTACATTTTGAGTGATATTTGAACTATTTATGTCTCTCTGTCACTCTTTTCAAGAGTCTGTTGAAGACTTCCATAACCAAAGTGAAAAGGTAAGGTGACATGGGATCACCTAGTCTTCAAGCTTTCCTGCTCCTCTTGCTTAGGTAATTCCTTATCAATTCTTGCAACACTAGGATATTGTCTTCTATGATCCTGTTAAGAACATAAGCAAAGAGTTTACTATCCCTTATTTAATTGATAGTTTGGTAGTAGAAAAGGCTTTGGCTGACTTAGGGACAAATATTAATTTTATGCCCTATAAATTATTTAAGAAACTTTTACTAGGGGTATTAATCAATGATCTGAATATTGTACCGTTCCGGCCAAAAATCGGTACCGGAATGGTAATCTAGGTACCGGGTATAAATTTCGGTCGGTACCGCCAATACCGGTATATATCGGGACCATTCCTTAAATTTAAAAGTTTGGAGGGACTAAATTGAAAAAAAAATTTATCTACCCGACTGGCCCCCCCGGGACGTTTCTGGATCTAGATCTCTTCCTTCGGTTTCTCCTTCCTCTCCTCTCCTCGCCGCTGCTCCTCGTCGTCCCCTCCTCGCGGATCTCGTCTCGCCGCCGTCTCCTCGCCATCCCCTCCTCGCGGTCAACGTGGTCTCCAGTCGTCCTCCTTCGTCTTCCACCGGTGGTTAGTCTTCAGTCCTCCTCGTCGTCATCGGTGGTTTGTCGCCGCCTTCCCTCCTCGTCGCTGCCTTCCCCAGCTTCCTCGACTCACAACATCGCCTTCCCTCCTCGTCGCCGCCTTCCCCAGCTTCCTCGACTCACAACACCGCCTTCCCTCCTCGACTCACAGCACCGCCGACCCAGTGACCCAAAGATCGACCCAGTGGGCAGTGACCCAAAGTGTTGGAAATTTTTGGGTGTGTGTTTTTGACTGGTAAATGGAATTTTTATTTTTGTTGTGGATTGGGAATGATTTGGATTTGTCGTGTATTAGATTAGTGTTGATGAAAATGTTTGATTTGGTTTGGTTTGGATTGGGTATCGGTTGATGATAATGTTGATGAAAATGTTGATGATTTGGGATTGGTGTGATTTGTGAGTTAAGTCAGTTAACTGTGAATCGAAATTGGAATCAAATTAAATTTAATATGTTAATATCAATCCAATTTTGTCAAATCGCCAGTTATATAGAATTTTAAAGGGAGCAAACTTATATTTTAGTAGTTAGTTTACAAAAGCTAAAAAAGAAACTAAAAGGTTATAAATTTCATACTTACGAAGTTTTATTTAAAATTTTAGTCTAAACTTTCTTGTAAACAAACAACAAAAAGCATAAGTTTCAACCTAAATTAAGAATGGTTACGAGCCTTCTCACACATATAAAATAAATCAGAATAAAAATATTTTTATAAGTTGATTTACAAATTACAATAGTTATTTATTTTTATATTTCATTGATTAAGACAGGCTTAATTGCACATCACATGCATGGAAGAATATGGAAAAACCAACTTCACTTGGCAATTCGTGCTGGAATATGGTCAAACATACTGATTGAAAAGTCACATTTATGCCCTACCATCTACTTATTTTTCAAAGTCTTCTTTATCTTGTCAATCCATGACTTCATGAATCCTTACCCTACCGTCTACTACCGAAGTCCTGAACGCGGCAAGTTCTTAGCGTGTTCATATATAGTTTCTGTCTAACATATATTTTTATAATTTATTTAATTGACTTATTAATCATTTAAAATTTATAATCTACTTATTTTATTTTGGCTTATATTTATAAATTGGACTTATAAGATTTTTTGATATCTTGAATTCAAAAAGAACTATTTAGATAATGTTTTTTTTTGTACAAGTAAGAGAAACTAAAACTATCTCATAAAAGAAATACCACAGGCATCAGCCCATACAATCAAGAAGAGGGCGTCAGGAATATCATCCCAAACCTAGAAATTAGAAGCAATGCTAGGACCTAATTTAGCCAAACAATCAGCTGCAAAATTACTTTCACGAAGCACATGTCTAATAGAGCAACTCCAAGCTCTAGCAAGTAAGGCTTGAATATCCACAACCAAAACAGACAGAGGATGTGAAAATATAACCCCACAAGTCACCATCCGCACCGCCTCCATGCTATCAGATTCAACAATGACTTGCCGAAAACCGTGATTCCACGCAAAAATCAAACCATCTCGAATGGACCATATATAACTCCCCCACTAAGATAGTTGAAACACCAATGCAAAACGAGTATCCCTCAAGCCAACGACTAAATGAATCACGCAACAATCCTCCACCACTATAGAATCCTGTCTGGAATAGATGTTGGGAAGACTTGTGGAGTAATTACGTGAAAGTGGGGGCTGAAGGGTATTGCTGGAATTTTCTTTGTGAATTAAGTTGTTTCCAAAAATTACAAAGTGGAAGTTTGTGAAAAATACCTACGGCTGGTGTCTGTGTGTAGTACCAAATAATTCCGTCTATATATATATATATATATATATTAAAAATAAAAATATTTAATTTTTTAAATGTTGGAGCCCCAGTGCACCATAGGCCCCCACGTAGTTCCATCTATGAGTAAATCTAATGTACTTTGGTAAAAGAATTAATCTTAATAAGGACCCCACAGACGTAGACAAAGAGTGCCGAACAGCGTTACTAAATTTCCAATGTTGATATGTTATTTTGCTTTTGATTGTTTTGTTTTTGTTTTTGTTTGTACTAGAGACGACTACAATAAAATCGGAAAGTTTGCGAAACTACTACCTCTTATAGTTTTCAAAAATTATGATAAAATTCTTAAATTATTTTTAAATAAGAAAAAATACAGATTTAACCGCTAAAAAGTATAAAAAAATATTAAGGGTTATTTATACTAAAAAAAAATTAAGAACCGATATGATTTTAATTCTATTACCTTTTAAGAATTATTTTAATCTATTTTGGTAATAAAAATATAAGTGAATATTAGATGTGACATTATATATTTTTACTTTTTTATTGTCTCCCCACATGTTTACGTCAGTTAGTTGTATTATTGGTGCTAGAATTTTTCTTTGGTGCTGATTTTACATTGTTAATTAATCTATCTTGTTGTCGTGTTTTCTGTTGATTAGGTGACATAAGTGGACAGGATAATTGTTGATGGCCAGCTGAATTCTTTCTTATTGTCAAAAAACAATTGAGGGTGGTCTTAGGCAATTTTGTGGATGTCGTTTTTTTCTTAGTATTGGTATGCAAAAATTTTAGAAGTTTTTGTTACGTTGTAACTGTTATCTTTGTTGTTTCTTTTGTATGAAAAACTTTAGTAGTTGTCATGATTATTGCAACTTTATTGGATTAACGTTTCTGTTATTAAACGTTTGTTAATTTGTGATGTCTTGTGACTGTTGTGCGTGGGAAGTTTCAGTGACTATATCGAAGATTTATAGCAATGTTCTTGGTAGACAACTTCTCGTTCTTTCATTGACAAAGTGACATATTTAAAGAAGTTGTTTTTTATCTCAAGTATTATCTTTGTTTATGTTAGTTATTGTTTAATCACTTGAGGTGTTATTTCGTAATATTATCATTAATCATTGTTCGAAAAAATCCTTTGTCGAAGTTAGTATCTGGTGGTCATATTATTGGTTGTTAAATTCTTTCAAGGATAGTAAGGATGAGGGGTAGTGTCAAGGGTTGAGTGGCATTAGCTCAATGAAGTCTTGTATAAAACTATTGTCCTTAGTGAAAGAATTAAGTTGGGTGAGAATCTCGCAAACGTAAGCAAGTTGTGTTAAACTATGTTACCAAATTTCTGATATTATTTATTATTTTGCTTTTGATTGTTTTTATTTATGCTAGAGACAACCAAAATAAAATTAAAAAGTTTGCAAAACTAGTCCTCCTAAGATTTTTTAATTTTTGGTCAAGAAAGATAAACATAGTAATTGGAGGGTCAAATTAACTTTTCCAAGTCTTCTTTTTTGACGTTGGTATATGTCACTGTGAAAAAGTTTGTTTACTTCTGAAGTGATTAATAAGGTGGAATTATATATATATATATAATTCTTAAATAGTTTATATTATAAATTATATATAATTATTAATATATAATTATGGTTAAAAATATATATAAATAAATTAGTTTAATTTTTTGAATTCTCAATATTTAAAATTATAAACTTTCTATTAATATATTATGGCTAATAAATTCCTAATCATAGAAGCATATAAGTCTAATATTATTCCTAGAAATTCTCAACGGTAGGGTAAGCGTTAAGGACTTACCGTGTTCGTGACTTCAGTGGTAAATGGCAGTCTTTACACGGCAATTCGTGGTCGAATATGGTTAAACATACTGATTAAAAGGTCACATATGGTACAGCCATTACCTGCTTTTTCTCCTTAAGTTTTCCAAGTCTTCTTTCTTTCTGTTAGTCCGTGACTCTGTCTTTGCGGAAATTTTAAAAGAAGTAAGCTTAATCATTGCACTGAAATATTTTCAAACATAAAACCTACTCAGTATATTATGAAAACTTCAAAAATTATTGGAGAGGAAAAAAAACTTAATCTCTTTTGATTCGTTATTAGAGAGAAAAAATATTTTTATATCATTCTATAACTATAATAATAACAAAGAGTCTATTTTTTTTAATATATAAGAAAGAATGAATTCTTACAAAATAAGGGATTTGGAATAGTATTGGTCAAAGTTTTAAAAACGGACCGAACCGACTGTCTGAGCCGACCTGAAAAAGGTTGAACCGGCCGGTTTTTATATATAGTGGTTATTAGGTGAAATTGATCCGGACCACTGATCGGTTCAAACTTTTTTTTATCAGACCAGACAGTCCGATCCGATTTTTAAAAAATTAATATTGGTCCATTCCGAATTGAATTTAATCCAAAAAATATTTGGCAGATATAAGTCCTAGTTTAAATCAGTTTAGACTATAAAATAGGCCTATTTAGATTTTAGACATATTTTAAAAGAATAAACTCATTTGTTTGATCAAATTTAAATTTTTTGGACTCAAATTTCAAATTTAACATCAACAAATCTAAATTAATTATTAAAAAGGAAAAGGAAAAATATTTGTATTTATAAGAATATTTTGGATTAAATTTGAATCAAATTAAACCGACTTTGTTCGGGTTTCAATCATTTTTGTAGTTCATATAAAAATCACCATCATATTCAATATTTAAAAGGAGCAAATTAAAAGACTTATACTTATTAAGTTTTATTTTAAATTTTAGTCTAGACTTTCTTGTAAAAAATCACAAGTTTCAACCTAAAGAATATAAAATACCGAAAAAGAATTAACAATATTTTTTATGAGTTCATTTACATTAGTTATTTATTTTTATTTGATTATTATAATGCTATTTTGACTTTTTAGTTTTTACTGATGAAGACAAACTTAAATTGCACATCACATGCATATCAGCCTATGGAAGAATATTTTTTCCAAGTCTAGTCTTATTTTTCTTGTCAATACATGCGGAACATTCCTTTATGAATCGTTACCTAACTACTTACTACCGAAGTCATGAACACGGCGACGCGAATCCTTACTCGGCGTTCATATTATTGCCTACTGGCTTTATAATTTTTGTCTACATATATTTTTATAATTTATCTAATTAACTTATTAATAATTAGTAAAATTCTTATATTAATTTTAAATGAGAAAATAAAGTGAAAACCTAATTGCTAAAAAGTATAAAAATACTCAAATATATTTGAGATTATACTAGAAAGATAAATTTTAAGAAGAATTTAATTCTATAACATTTCAAAAAAAGTATTTTAATAATTTTTGTTAATAAAAAAATGAATATAAGAAGGGACCACCACCACAAACACGTTGAAGCACCCATCGGATGAGGTCATGAGGGTCTACTATAAAAGGATTATCGCTGGTCATCATGATTTATTCGAATTCGTTTCTTGAATACATCTGTAGAAACGGCAAGGATGACAGACTATCAACTGCGTTTAGTAGTAGTGGTAACGATGATGCTGAAATTATTGTTATTACTACTGCAAGGCTGGGTCTCTAATGCGTGTTTGGAGGAAGAGAGAGTTGCTCTCTTGCAGCTCAAAGCTTCGTTCAATTGCCCATATTGTAGCGATTTCAATGGAATGCGTACATGGGAGAAAGAGGTTGATTGTTGCAAGTGGGATGGTGTTGGCTGTAACGCCACAACAGGTCGAGTCTACGAGCTCATTCTTGGCGATTTTAGATTGGGAGAATCTGTAGACAGTTGGTACTTCAACGCCTCAATGTTTCTTCCATTTCAAGAACTCCGAAGCCTTAGCTTACGAGACAATTCTATTGTTTGCTACGTGGAGAATGAAGGTTCTCAACATTTTTATCTTCTTATCAAATCACTCATTTAATACAAATTATGCCTCAAACTTGTGATATTCTTGATATGCAGGTTTTGAAAGATTTGCGAATACGATCAATTTGGAGTATCTTGATTTGAGTAATAATGAATTAGGGAACGCAATCTTACCTTCCTTAGCTGGTTTTTCATCGTTGAAGTCTTTAGACATGAGTGGGATTGGATTGAAAGAAATAAGCGGTATATATGGGTTTATATATATCCTAATTTTAATTGTTATGAATAAGCTACATTTAATCAAATATATTCATAATAATAGCTAACTAATAATAAAATAAAAAAAATTCTGCAGGTTCATATATATATATATAGAATTATATATATATATATAGAATTCTGTTAATTATATTTATAATAATATCTTAGCAACTTCGCTTTTTTTGGTTGTTCACAAGACTTAGTTGCCTTGTTCAATATGGAGGAGTTAGACATTAGCGGCAACAACAATGACAAGTTTATTATACCTAAAGGTAATACCTGAATCTTATCTATTCACTTACTTAAACCATGTATGTTCTTTTTTATTTATATAGACATGTTAGTTAAAATTCAACAACTCATGAAAAATAAACTTGGTAATAAAATCTATAATTTTCTAATTTTTTTTTCACTGCTGTTAGATATTAAAGGTCAAAGCAATATAAGCATCCTTTGGCTAGAAGATGTTAATATGGGAAGCAACTTTCGACTGGAATCATTAAAAGCATTCCCAAACCTTGAATCCCTTCATTTAGAAACCAATAATTTTACAAAAGTATCATTTTCACAAGGTAAGTTAAATAGATATTTTATTTAAATTAAAATTAAAATTGTCTTTGCATTTATGTTAAATTTTATATAACATTTTTTGTTTCTTCAAAATAGAGCTGAATAATGTGAAAGAGTTATACCTGGACGAGTCTTCTTTGGATGTGAACTTTTTACAATGTCTTGGTGCTCTTCGTTCTCTTCAGACTTTAAGCATAGACATGACGAATGCTTCACAAAGTAAGTTGAAAATTTTATTATTTCCTTTTTCACTAATCTGTTAGAGTAATATTTATTAAATATAATAATAGTTTTCTCTATAGTTGTAGGCTTGTCTAATATCAATACCTTACTACAATACATTGCAAATATGACTTCGCTTGAGACTTTGTCGTTGTCACTTTCTAAGTTCACTGGCAGCATTCAAGGTTCGTTAATTTCCTTAATAATAAAATTTGAAGTATGTGGTGGTTGTCTATCTCTCTAATCTCCTTCTCTTTAATATACATTTAGGCTTATGCCACTTCACAAATCTTCGGGTGCTCCATCTTTCTGTCAATAATCTGAGTGGTAATTTGCCCCATTGTTTGGTGAATTTGACACTTCTTCAAAAATTAGATCTCTCTGATAACCACTTTACTGGAAAAACTTCACAATCCCCATTAAAATTGCTCACATCTCTCACACTCCTATCACTGGATTACAATCAGTTTGAAATTCAAAGTTCACTTTCTCCATTCTTCAACCACTCCAAACTCAAGAATTTTGATGCTCGTGGAAATCAAGTTTATACAAAAACAGAGGTGGTCAATCGTAATTTGACACCCAAGTTTCAATTGGAGAGTCTTTCGTTAAGTTCCACTTCTGGAGGAGGATCATTTCCTAAATTTTTGTATCATCAACATGATTTGCACGACCTCGACATTTCTGGCATTCCAATGTTAGGATTGGGCTTTCCAAGCTGGTTACTAGAAAACAATACGAAATTGGAAACCCTTCTTCTCTCCAATTGTTCTCTTTTGGGATCTTTGGGTTTTCCAACACGTAATCCTAATGCAACATTATGGAATTTAGACATCTCTGGGAATCAACTTTATGGTCACGTTCCAACTGAGATGTGTGCATATTTTCCAAGGTTAGAGTGGTTAAAACTATTGGAAAATGAGTTTATTGGAAGCATTCCGAAAAGTTTGTCTAATTGTTCTTTCTTAGTGGGATTTGTCGTGCGTGGTAACAAACTATTTGACAAAGTTCCGAAGTAGAATGGAACAATGGATTCTCTTCGAGTGCTAGATCTTTCAAAAAACATGCTTTTTGGAAGCATACCTGCAATATTGGGAACTTCACAGTTGGAACAGATTTATTTGTCCGAAAATAGATTGGAAGGACCTTTTCCCAATTTAAGTTCCCAATCCAATAATTTGAAAGTTCTGGATTTCAGTCGTAATTGTTTGATTGGTATCATTCCAAAGTGGATTGAAAAGCTTTATAGGTTAATGTATCTTCTTTTAAGTCATAATAATTTTGTAGGAGAGATCCCAATTAATTTGTGGAAGATGACGAATGAGTTAAGGGTAGTTGATCTTTCACATAATAAGCTCTCTGTACTCTTTACCAATTATTCGTATAAGTATAAAAACGAAACTTTTGGTGGTGAATTAGATCTTATTGGAGAGTTTGAATTTGTAGTGAAGGGAAACATTTTTGGTTACAAACTGAAGCAAAACTTTCGCGATTTTGTTGGATTGGATCTCTCCAACAACAATTTGAAAGGTCGAATTCCTTACGAATTTGGAAATATTCAAAGTATCAACCTTTTGAATCTATCACATAATAGTTTATTCGGACCTATTCCTTTTTCGTTTTCAAACATGTCCGAAATTGAGACTCTGGATCTTTCTTGCAACAACTTGAGCGGAACAATTCCTCGTCAGCTTACAGGGCTAAACTTCTTAGAAGTTTTCAATATATCTTACAATAACCTTTCTGGTGAGATACCCAATAGGGTTGCTCAATTTGCCACATTTGATGAGACTAGTTACGAAGGGAATCCTTTCCTTTGCGGGTTACCACTATTGAAGAATTGCAATTCAGAAACACCCACGCCACCATCTTCAAATGATGATGAAGTTGATGACAAGCTTGTTGACATGAATATCTTTTACGTAAGTTTTTCTGTGACCTTTACTACCATATTAGTCACAATGTTTGCAATTTTGTACATAAACCCATATTGGCGAAATGCATGGTTCTACTTTATCGAGAAGACTATCGATAGTTGCTACTACTTTTTTGTCAATAATTTTTCTTTTCTATCAAAATTAGGGATAAGATAATTTTTGGATGTAATATGTTATCTTTAGAGCACTTTTTGCTCATGTATCAATTTACAATAATAAACAGTGTTGTTTATGAGTTATGTTACTGTCTATAATACCAATTTTATTTTTATTTAAATTTCTTAACTAGAGTTGATAATTGTGTAAATTTGTTATACTCAAATTATAAAAGATGTTATTCGACATTCTACTAAAATTCTATGAGGATTAAAAGTAACCAATGTGTAACCAAAGCATAAAATAAGAATAATTAAAAAAATAGGAATTTGGAACATGATATTTAAATATGTACTTCATTTTTCATCTAAAAAAGAATACTAATAAATAAAATGATAATAAATGAGGCTAAACGAAAAATATTATTCCGTATAATATCAAGCTAAAATTGAATTGAAGTATTAAACTTAAGTCCCGCATTTTTCTGTGATTATTATATTGAAGTATATATTTATTAAAAGGAACCCAAATTTTTATATATGATTATTATTTTTATAATGAAAAATCATATTCTAAAAGTTGTCACATTTCCTCAAAATTATTAACAACCAATTTGATGAATAATTTATATTATAATTTTTCAAATTTAAAATAATTCAACAATTTCAATTTTAAATATGAAATTCCGCATGCATCTCTCTATTTATATTGAAAACGCTGAAGTAGTTTTGACAAATTCCAATAGATATATACAATAATGCACATACACACACCACTTTGTATAGGGAATTTTGAGGAAGAAAATCCAGAGCTTGAATCCAACAATCACGATCACTTTTGCAAAGATGAAAACTGTAAAATGACTTAATTATGTTTAATCCAATACATAGATTCTAAAGGCAATATCCTGAACCAACTAGTCAAATCCTTCAAACAGTCCTGAACCAGTGTATGCACTACAGCCAACAATTTTCCAGTGACGGCTTTTATCCAAAATTTCCAGATTCAGCCCCTGCATAAGTAGAAAGAGATCATTTCAACATATTATACAAGGACGTGAGTCGCCACAAAGTCATCGCTCCCGATCAAAAAGGAAAAGATCTTTGTGCATTTGACGTTCACACAGATCCTGTCAACAGTGTATTGATGTGAAGAAAGAATAGCTTAAACATTATGAGAAATAGTATAGTGATTGTGAGGCCATAATAGTAACTTTGATCGACATTTCTATTAAAGAATGGATTATGGCAATGAAGATGGTAGTCAAGTTCCAGCCTTAATTTCACATTGAAAGATCAAGGTCAATGATACTGATGTATGAATGTTGGAATAAACTTAGAATTCTGAATAAACATGACAAATAAAGAAAATGAACAATCATAGGGTATCACTTGAGCTAAAGGAACAAACTTCAGGAATTTCTCCAGGTGTAAGAGCCCCTTTTATGTCTTGCTTATTAGCTATAATTAGAGATGCTCCAGATAACCTCTGCCAATTGAACATAAAAATCAGAAGCCAATAAGCAACCATGTGAGAGGAACAATCGAAAACAGTAGCAGATTAAATGTAACAAAGCTATAACAATTACATAAAAGGAAAAACCTTGAGAAGACAACTACCTCTTCTTTCAAAAGATTGCCAAGTTCCATCTTGCAATCATCTATGTTAAATTTTTAAAAATGGGTAGAGTGTAGAGTCCATTAACAAGAATTGGGCTTGGGTCAACCATTTTTCAAGTAACTAGAACTAGTTGTTTGGATGGTTGACCCTTACCACTTATAAGCCCTTTAACATTTTCATGTTTAGGCAATATGGGACACTCTAACACTTCCCCTCAAGTGCAACTGAGGCTGGACATACAGTTGTCACTTGAAATATACGCAGTGGTAACCGGACCGGGCCGCTGGGATTGGACATCCAGACGGACAACCGGTAAATTAATAATCTGAACCAAACCTGCTCTGATACCATGTTAGAAAGTGCCTAACTCACCCCCAAAAGGGATTCCTGACAATCTAGCCTCCGAAGATCAAAGCTGTCAACTACCCAAACCAAGATGTCAGTTTGCCCAAAATAATTCCTCCAATACGATCTAATCATTTTTTGGCCCCCATCATGCCACATGTTTAAGGTATACCTGACAAGCAACAAGACCATTTTTTTCTTTCTGTTAATCCAAACAGTCCACAAGTAACATGGTTGTCCGTACATGACTTTACTACAGTTACTGTTACAAAGGTTTTCCTTCAAGCACGAACTTATCCCACAAGATGCGCTAACCCCTTTCCACGACAATCTCACTTAGCTTTGTCAAAGCAAGATTCAGCTTTGTCTCGTGATCGTCGACCAAACTATTTATTCTCAAATGCCTCGCGACCCTCGCAATATTTCACTCTCACACCCTTATAAGAAAACTACGAAAGAACTAAATAATCATGGCAACAAAAGAACACAAGAAAGAGATACGACAAATGCCAACTTTCATTACTTCCCTCAAAGTATACAAACGAATACTCTCTCAATCTCTAATTGTCTCCCTCCCTCACTTCTCTCTAAGTGTCTCTGACTCACACCATCACACTGAGAAGAGTAAGGCTCAAATGAGCTATTTATAGGCACCTCTAGATGACTAAGTTAGAATCCTACTAGAACTCTACTAGTTAAGATCACAATCTTATCCTTATCAAATTACATCAAACTAACCAATATATGACATCCCCATCTAATTAGGACTCTATCTAATAGGATTAAGGTACATCACAATAAAAAGATAAAATATTATAACACTATCTAGGAATGACCTATCCACATCCACGAAGATCTCCTCTATCTTCAGATGATCCTTCCATATGATCTTTATCTTTTAGAGCTGATGTTCATCCACTATGATCTTATTCGCCATATCATCTAAGATCTCTTCATCTCTATCCGTTGATGATGAGTCATCCAAGTCAATAGCACACTGGTCCATCTAATGCTTACCATGTCAATATCATTAGCCATGGTCCGTCTACTTGAGCACACACTAAGTCCTTAGTCCTTCAAGAACCTAACCTTAGCCAAGTCAACTGGTACAAGGTTCGAAACTCTCCCAAAACTAGCACCATGCTTGATCTACTTGCTAAGTAACTTTAGAACTCTCGCATATTCTCTTCATGTGTGTGATCCAGCTAACCTTCCACTTGAAGTCCGTCTCAAGCCTTCTTTTGGTCTCGCACCGAATCTTACATTTTGTCGAAGATTTTTGCCAATGCATGCCAATGCTTGACATTGCCATTTTTCGTCCTTGCCTCCTCGCAAGTCATTTGCCTTGTTCTATTATTTCGCGTGTCGAACACTGGTCAAGGCTAGCCAATGGCCGCACGATTCCGCTATCACGACTTAGGGGTCTAACAAACCACTCCCACTAGAAGAAATCGACGCTCTCGTCGAAATAATCTGTGGATACTGCTCCAAGTGTGGTTTCCTCGAAGACCCCTTAGACATTGGCACATCTCCCACGTATCATGTTCCCTCTCCATCGGGTGTCTCCTTGCTTTTGTTCGGATGCTCCTTCACAAGGCTTGTTGGGCCTAACACAACATAACTATTGAAGTAGACTTCCTCCGTTGAGTCCTCCTCTCCCTCTCCTCGATCCTTCGTGACCATGGAATTTACTTGCTCCTTACTCGTCTTCCATCTTGGGCATTCAATATAATATTATAACTTGGTCACAGTTGGTATTACGAAAATTATTAAGGGTATATTAGGTATATATATTTATTAATTTACGTTCCATCCTAATCTCCCCAAATCGGAGGCTTTTTATTTTCACTATTTAGGATGAAATGGAACGTAAAATAAAATCCTCCGCTTTCATCTCATTCAATTTCTTTCCATTATAAAACTTCATTCCAAATAATAGAAGTGTGTTAGTTTCCATTACGAATCATTATTATTTTGATTCATTATTTTGATTGAATTCATCCATATAAGAATTTTTTTTGATTGAATTCATCCATATAAGAATTTTTAAATTTAATTAAAGATAACAAATTTACATCAACCTACTTAAACCTTGGTTATAAAGCATAGGTTTGGGAGTTATGCTGAGTAACTGCAAGATGAAGATTTTCATAATAGATTGTCATTTACTAAATAGAGAAGAACAAACAAAGTATATACATATTTGTACATGGCCTACTTATAAATAAATAATTTAATTAATCTTTTTATTAAATAATTTTTTGTGTAATAATAGAGTGCTATTTGATTGACATGTCTTAAGTTAGAATATTACCAATTATGGCCGACTTGTAGTTTATGTTCACTTCCATATAACAATTATTAAAAAAACCTAAACTTGTAATTTGATCCTTACATATCATTTATGTAACAAAAATTGGTTTATGTAACACCCATCTTGGGAAATTATATATCATTCATCATATAGGAATAAATTAATTTATACATCGAATATTTATCACTGGAATTAATTCATATATCTCCTATATTATAGTTAACTAAAGAGAATAACAAACTAATTAACCTTTGCTCAACATTAAAGATTTAATTGAGTAGCCTCTTAAAGACCTAAAAATATTGATAAAGCGAAATAACATAAATACAATCAGTTGCATTCAATTCAATCATTTGTTCCACCCTATGATCTAAGAACCTTAGCATAGAAATTCCCTAAAGCCGAGTTACATTGCAAATTAGAAGGAATAAATAATTAAAGATTTAATATATAATATAACTATAGAATGAAATACATAACTAAACATAATATACATAACAATTCCTTATGAAAATAACATCAAATTATAAGCAAGAAACATTATTTGATTCTTATTATTGATATAATCACTATAATCTAAAAATAATATTTTTCAACTCTTTACAAAATTAAATTAGGTTAAACCATTAATTCCTAGATATATCAAATTCTTATACCAAATAGATAATTAATTTGATTTAAAAATAATTTCCATATTCAATTTGAAATCATTTCCAATTATCTTAACTCCTTTAACAAATTTAATTTAAATTTTCAGTAAATTGCTCTTCTTATTTATTATAATTTATAATTTTTTAAAAAAATTATAAGAAACATATTCTAATCTAACTAGAAAACTATTTCTAACCTAACTAGAAATAACCTTTTTCTTAATTAGAAAAATACTATTTAAAGTTAAAATAAAATTACATTCAAAATTAAATAAAAATAAAATACTTTTAATTTAATTAAGAAAGTTCTTTAAGTTATTTTAGAGATTAATTTCTCAATTAATTGGAAAATAATTCCTTAATAAATTAGTGAACTATTTTTAAAATATCAAAGAAGGCTTATTTTTCTTAATTAATAAATAAGAATATTTTTCAAATTTAATAAAAATAAATATTTTAATTAAATAAAGAAACTTGTTATTCAAATTAATAAAAAAATCCCTAAACAAAATAAAATAATAACCATCTAAAATAATAAAATTATTTTATTTCAATTAAATTGAGATAAATAGTTTAATTATATAAACTTTTCTTAATTACTTAAGAAATATTTATTGATTTTAAAAGAGTCATATTAATTACTAATTCTAATTTGATTGAAATTCAATTAATTTAATTTACAGAAAATAATTTTCTAAAATATTAATTAGCAATTAATTCAACTATTAATCTTAATCTAATCATAAAGTAATTAATTTAATATTAAAACTAAGATCTTAGCTTAGTTAATATAATCTCATTGGACTAATTATATATAATATAATCTAGTTATGAAAAATAGCTCTTTAAAATAAAATTTACTTGATTCTAATTATTAATTTCATAACTAATTCAATTTAATAATTCAACTTTTGAAAATTATACAAATTCAATTTAATAATTCCACTTCTGTTTTTCTGTTGTAATTTTTAATTTTTGTTTTTTGTTTTTAGGTTCTATTTTTCTTTCAAATAAAAAAAACTTATTTAGTTGTTAATATCAACGTAGTTATATTTTTATTATCGATGATAACTACATATCAGATAAAACTTAAGGATAATTTTTTAATTAATTAAATTTATTTTAATCTCTTATATAATATTTATTAATAAATTATCAATAAATTATTTTATTTTTTAAATAAAAATTTAAAATTAAATTTTATTTTAAATATAATTTAGTTATTTAATCAAATTTTATTTGAAATATATATATTTTAAAGATATTCTAAATTAATTATATTTATTAATGATTATTTAAATTCACCTTCACAGAACTCTAAGCCATTATTTGTCCTGAGATGTTTTATTTTTTTGGCTGTCTACTTTTCAACCAATGCCTTCCATTGTTTGAAAATGGTATACATGTCATTCTTGTGTTTTAGAAAATATGCCCATACCTTCCTGAAATAATAATTAATGAAGGTGAGCATATACTTGACGGACACCACCTTTTGAAGAGACATGTGCAAGCCCTGAAGATCAAAGTCAATGTAGTCTAGAGTGCCTTTCATCTTGTGAAAAACAACCAAAAAAATTGACTCTTTTCTGCTTGCTGAATACACAATGCTCATAAAAATTTAATTTTGACACTTTTTAGTTATAGAGAAGAACTTTTTCACTCATATGTCCCAGCTTTATATGTCATAATCTGGTAACAACTGATTTAGACAGAACTGACGTGGTCATATCATATGCCTTCGATAACAAACGTTCCTTATAGCATGTTCAATTTGCCAATTTGAAAAGCCTTCATCACAATCAGGCACCTCTAACTACTTTGAGAACTCCACTTCCACCAATGTAACGGTAGCCTTTTGAATCCAAAGTACTTAAAGAGATGAGATTTCTCTTTAAATCTAGGACATGGCGAACATCTGTCAACGTTCTTATTATACCATCAAACATTTTTAATTTAATAGTACCTACACCAACCACTTTACAAGCTTGATTGTTGCCTATTAATATAACTCCACCATCAACTGAATCATAGGTGGAGAACCAGTCTTTTTGGGACACACGTGAAATGAGTAGGCAATGTCAAGGATCCATTCATCTCCTAGTCCAGATCCTTCTTCACTCACTAAAAGAACATGAGAGACTCTTGACTATAAATAATAGTCTCTCGAAAATGCTTATAAGATGGAGGTGAGGAGTGGAGCAATATGAGAGCTTGGTCTTTTAGGTCATACTTGATGTCCATATTCTCGAGATCCATGAGAATTGAACTAAAATCAACACTTGATTTGAATGAACCACCTTCTGCCATATGAAGCATATGTAAGCGGTGTTTTACAACCAACTTGCTAGTGAGACTCTTTGTCATATACAAAGATTCTAATTGTGTCATAATGAAGCAGTTGTCTACTCATGGATAACTTCATATGAGACTTCATTTGAAAAGGCTTAAGTGAATGCAACCATGACCTTTTCATCCATGTCTAGCTTTTGGGTGTCAGTTAATTCGCCCGGTATTCCGCCCTTTCCTATTAAGGCCTTCTGCATACCATTCTGCATCAAGACTGTATACATCTTGACTTTCCACAAAGCAAAGCTGGTATTGCAGTCAAACTTCTCAAAATCAAATCTTGTTGTTGTCATCTTCAAATAAACTTCTAATCCCAAGCTTTGATACCAATTTGTTGCGACGAGTGTAGGATTTTCAAAGATTGTTGGCACCATCTCCTTTCTTTTGTCAATGGTTGGTAACCATGCAAATATATATATGAGTGCCAAAGATTTGTTTCGATAAATTGTACACTTTTTTGCCTACATAAAGAAAGCCACCGTATTCATGAAACAGAGACAAAGAGTGAAACACAAAAGTTGCAGAGAGAGTTTGAGTGAAAGACAAGAGGTCATTTTGTTATGCCATTTGTGAGTTATTTTAAGTGAAAATATATGAGTTTTTGGTGTAACTGGGTTAAAAGGTTGAAAGAAAACAAAATATTCTCATTTCTCCATTAGTGAAATTTTATTTGATTTTCTTCACCCATAGACGTAGCCATTTCAAAGGGGTGACCAAATAAATTTCTTGTGTGTTATTTTTTTCCACATATTTCTCTACTTGTTGTTTCATTACTCTATTCAAATTTCTCAAAAAACTCTATGGTCCTACACTCGTCGCAACATGTATTGTACCTATCGGTACCGTCAGTACAAAAATCAACACCGAACAAAAAGTTTCGCACCAAACTCTGGTACTTGTCCGCACTGGTTCTTTGGGTTGATATCGACTGGTAATTAAAATACCAATCAAATATTAGTTAAATATTGGTCAAAATTATAGATTTGAAAAAATTTTAAGAGTAAATTAAAAATTTGAAATTTCTTCTCTATGAAATAATAACAATAATTACTTAGACATAACAAGGAATATGATTAAATTATTTATAACTTATTTAACAAATAATAAAAATATAGAGAAGAATATATTAAATAAATTTTATATTATTAAATTTATACAAAGTGATTGTAGAATACCTAACCAAAATATATTAGTTAATACAATCATATTTAATATTTTTAAATTTTTATTTATTTTATATTGATAATATATGTACTTTTCTAATATACACATGTAAAAATATGATAATAACTTTTGAAATTAAATTTACTTTAGTTTATAAAAAATATGTGAAAATTTTAGTAAAGATTAAAAATATTTGTTATACAGACGCATAACACCAAGCCACATGATAGAGTCAGAAAATTCACGTAGCAAGCAGCGACAGTAGCATCACAAAAGCCCCTTCACGCCCCCACTCATTTTTTAAGTTTTAATTAAATTCTTTTATTAGACGAAACTTCTGTCTTGCCCTTTTCTCTCTACGGGTGCAAGTTTTTGTCATGCCTTTGTGCATGTTCTTGTTCTGGTAACAGTATCTCTCTGTTTTCTTTCTGGTTTCTCTGTTTCTTGTTTGCTAGGTATGGAGCCTGCTTTTCAATGCTTATCCATTCGGGATAAAGAAGATGCTGAACTGGTTATTAAGGCTTCCGAGATAGAAGCGAGCCGCCTCGATTATAATTTGTGTTTGCTGGGTAGATTTCTGGGCGAAAGGCATATTCATTTCGAAGCGATGGAAAGGACCCTCCTTAATCTTTGGCGTCCCATTAAAGGCTGCTCGATCAAACCATTTAGAGGGGAGGGACTTTATCTGTTCCAATTTTTTCACATTGTTGATCTTCGGAAAATGATGGCAGGAGGGCCATGGAGCTTTAATAACTGCATTCTCCTGATTCATCAGCTGAACGAGGGGGAAAACCCAGAGGATGTGGAGTTTCGGTATGTTGATTTCTGGGTTAGAGTTCACGATCTCCCCCCGGGTTTTGCTTCGGAATCCTTGGCGATTGCGTTGGGCAATATCATGGGCATTTTTTTGGACTATGATCTGGGTAAAAAACGGCATTCGTTTGTTGATTACATGCGTATTAGGGTCCGATTAAACATTACTAAACCACTTATGCGAACCAAGAAAATCCGTAAGGAGGGGGTGATTTCTTTGAAGTTGCTTTTAGTTATGAAAGGATTCCCCTCATTTGTTATCTGTGTGGGATCATTGGGCATAGTGAATCTTGCTATGTAAAGCTCACTGAGTTGCCGGAGGAGGAGATTAAACGGGAATGGCCGGAGGAAATCAGATCGGAGGTTCGAATTCAAAATAAAATCCAACCAAATCAGTGGAGAAGAGATCCCGCTTATCCCGCATCTGTTGACGGCAGGTCCAGTAATCAAGGGATTCCTTATGTGGGGGCAGACGGATCCAGACAGAATCGGGTCGTTAACAATTATGGATCTTTTTCCAGAAATTTTCAATTTGTACGACATGTTGACTTTCCTAAGACTGCACCTGTCGTCTCTATTATGGAAACTTCTGAGACTGTTGCGACGCTAGAGGCTGCTCTCAAGGGAAAGGAAAATACTGATATGGTTATTGATGAAGTTAAGAAACGACCCCGGGAAGCTCCATGCCTTGGCCCCAACTTTGGAGAGATGAACAACAGTAGACATTCATCTACTTCAGTTTCAACCTCTTGCTCTACTGATTCACTATCGGCCGGTCTTGATTGTGAAACCCGTCGACACCCATGAATTGCATCGCCTGAAACTGTCGGGGTTTGGGCAACCCCCATGCAGTCACTGCTCTAAAAGATGTTGTTAGAGCTAATAAGCCTCAGTTCCTTTTCCTTAGTGAAACTTTAGTTACGTCTAGTAGGTTGGATCAAATTCGTACTTTATTACATTTTGATTGTTGTTTTAGTGTTGATAGATGTGGCCGCAGTGGTGGTCTTGCTATGTTTTGGAATAATATTTCTAATGCTTCTGTTTTGGGCTATTCGAATAATCATATCGATATGGAGATTACTCATGCTAATAATATAAAATGGCGCTTCACGGGTTTTTATGGTTTCCCGGATTCTCATCGTAAACGTCATAGCTGGGAATTACTCAAAGCTCTCTCCCGTCGATATAGCTTACCGTGGGTTTGCATGGGAGATTTCAATAACCTCCTCTCTGTTAATGATAAGTTGGGCGGAAGGGATTACCTTGTTTCCCTTATGGAGGGTTTTCGTGCATGTATTGAGGACTGTCATCTTATTGATGTCCCTCTTATGGGTTTCGAATATACTTGGGAAAGAGGAAGAGGTTCAGATTCGCTAGTCATGGAGTGGTTAGATAGGGCTTTTGTGACGTAAGATTGGATTGATCTCTTTTCTTTCCACAAGCTTTATAACTTGATCTGCCCTTATTCGGATCATAGCTCTATTAAACTGTTTGCCAGTTCTGCACTACCGGTTAAAAAGATAGACGATTCAAATTTGAGAATAAATGGTTGCTTGAAAATGGATTTATGAGGGTTGTGGCTGATGTTTGGTCACGAGGTAGACATATAGATCTTTTAGATAAAATATCTGAATGCAGCGTGGCTCTTACTGACTGGCAGAAATCTCAGGATCACAATTTCACTCATAGAATTGATCTCCTTAAGAGGCGTATAGATGTTATTCGGAATTCTAGGGTGGATGATGGGGTGCTTTTGCAAGCTAAAGCTGAACTCTCAAATCTTCTTGCACAGGAGGCTATCTATTGGAAACAAAGATCTAAAATTTTTTGGCTTAATTTTGGGGAAGCTAATTCTCGATTTTTTCATGCTCAGGCCTCCAAGAGAAAGCGGATTAATCATATTGATTTTTTGGATGATATACAGGGCAATGCTGTCTCGGATAGTGATCTTATGTGTTCTATTGTTATGGATTATTTTAATGAGCTTTTTGCAGCTCCATTGGCCAGTCCGAATATTGACGAATTTGATTGTATCCATTAGGTGGTGACAGATAGTGACAATTTGTCCCTTCTTTCTCCTTTTAAAATGGAAGAGTTCAAGACTGCAATTTTTGAGATGCACCCTGACAAAGCGCCTGGTCCCGATGGTATGAATCCAACTTTTTTTCAAAAATGTTGGGATATTGTAGGAGTTGATATTTTTGCTCAATGTCGTTCTTGGCTTGAAAAGTGTGAATTCCCTGACTCTCTTAATAATACTACTATTGTCTTAATTCCAAAAAAAGACAAGCCTAGTAGTATGAAAGATTTGCGACCTATTGCCCTTTGTAACGTGATCTATAAAATCGTTGCTAAGGTTCTTGCTAATAGACTCAAAGCTCTTCTTCCTAGAATTATTTCTCCTATGCAGTCAGCGTTTGTTCCTGGAAGATTAATCTCTGATAATATTATGGTTGCTTTTGAGATTATTCACTATATGAAGAATAAAGGCCGTGGTTCCCAGGGTGATGTAGCTTTTAAGATTGATATTAGTAAAGCTTATGACCGAGTTGATTGGAGGTACCTAGAATTTATCCTGTTAAAGCTTGGTTTCGATGTTAAATGGGTCAGATGGATTATGTTGTGTGTTACCACAGTTAATTACTCGGTGGTTTTGAATGATCGTACTGTAGGCCCTATTGTCCCTAATCGAGGACTTAGACAAGGTGATCCACTAAGTCCTTATCTATTCATTTTATGTGCCGAAGGGTTATCCGCCCTTTTACGGAAAGCTGAATCAAGAGGTGATATTCACGGAATTAGCATTTGTCGGGGGGCTCCTACAGTTTCTCACCTGTTTTTTGCCGATGATAGTTTCTTTTTCTTTAAAGCCTCTTCAATTGAGTGTAGGTATATCAAACGGATTCTCTCCATTTATGAGGAAGCTTCGGGTCAAGCTATAAACTTTCAGAAGTCTGGTGTGATGTTTAGCGCAAATACGACGCTTGATGTTAAACAGGAAGCTACTTCGATTCTTGGGGTCTCTCAACCCATCGACCACGGTAGGTATCTGGGTCTGCCGTCTTTAATTGGGAAAAACAAGAAGCAGGTGTTTGCTTTTTTGAAGGACCGTCTTGGCAAGCGCGTTCAGAGCTGGACTAATCGCTTACTCTCCAAACCTGGTAAAGAAATCATTCTCAAGACGATTGCTCAGGCTCTCCCTACTTTCTGTATGAGTGTATTTCTTCTTCCTAGAGGGATTTGTGATGATCTACACAAACTGATGAACGCATATTGGTGGGGTTCTTCATCAGGTAATCGATCTAAGATTCATTGGGCCAAATGGGAGCGCCTCTGTGCCCCTAAGAAGATGGGTGGGATGGGTTTTCGTGATTTACACTGTTTTAATCTTGCTATGCTCAGTAAACAGGGGTGGCGTTTCCTCTCGAGCCCGAATTTGTTGTCCAGTAAATTATTTAAAGCTCGGTATTTTCCCAACTGCAACTTCCTCAACGCCACAAAAGGTCGAAACCCTAGCCTAATTTGGAGGAGCATCTTCTCGGTCAAGCAGTTACTAAGTAAAGGGGCAAGATGGCGAGTGGGTAATGGTGATTCGATTCGAGTGTTTAAAGATCCATGGCTTAATCGTGATGGGGATTTTTATGTGCGAACAACTCCGATAAGCGGCATGGAAGACTTGAAGGTTAGTGCTTTGCTTAATTCTGAGAACTCAGGCTGGGATTGTTTATTTGTTAACGGGATTTTAGCTCCAGAAGAAGCCTCTCACGTTCTTAAAATCCCAATTTCCCCTTTGCTGGAGGCCGATCATTTCTGCTGGCACTATACCAAGAATGGAGTGTATAGCGTTAAATCGGGTTATCGAATTGCCACTGACATGTACTCTCAGCTTCTTTCTTATGGGGTTGGAGGGCATTGGAATTCTCTTTGGAAAGCCAAGATCCCTCCGAAGATCAAGGATTTTCACTGGCGCCTGATGCGTGGTTTTATCCCGTGTAAGCAGAGACTTTGCGACAGAGGTGTGTCTTTGGATGTATCCTGCAACAAATGTGGGCAGGTGGAAACTATGGACCATCTACTACTCTCTTGCCCGTATGCTAGAAGTGTTTGGGCAGCTGTAGGCATTGCTTTACAAGGTGATGATATTGCATCCTATATTTCTTCAGTATTTGCTGGTAATTTGTCTGATGTTGGTATTCGAATTTTGGTTATTTGCTGGAGCATCTGGTTCCACCGCAATCTTTTGTGTTGGAAGCAACAGGATTCTTTCCCTAATGCAGTTGTGATTGTTGCGGATGGTTATCTTAAGGATTGGCAGGAGGCTAAACGTGCGTTTTCACAGATTCAGCTGTGTGGTCACAATCTTCCTCGCTCTCACTCTTGTCGCAGGCCTGAGCTGGGTTGGTTGAAGTACAACGTTGATGCTGGGGTTTTGCGGAGGGAAAATAGTTCAGGCTTTGGGGTTGTTCTTCGAGATGACCAGGGGCGTTTTGTGAAGGGTCTTTCGGGTCATATACCTGATTGTGTTGACGCTCTGCTGGCTGAGGCTATCTCTATTAAAGAAGCGTTGACTTGGCTCAAGCGTATGAACCTAGACAGAATTATTTTGGAGTCAGACTGTTTAGAAGCGATAAACTATCTCCTTAAGCCCTCTGGTAATCTGTTAGAGGTTGGTGCAGTGTTT
>JAOSBP010000204.1:27891863-27909222 GCA_027563825.1 Erythroxylum mucronatum
TTGTTTTTTTTAGTTAGTTTTATTTTTATTTTTCTTCTTTAAAAATCCAACCCCCCCCCCCCCCCAATTAGTGTAAACACCGATTAATTTCATTTCTTAAACTTTTCACACACTCTCTGTGGAATCGACCTAGACTCGCCACTGCTACAGTAGTAGTCTAGTTATTTTATTTTGACTAGCGTAACAATGCGCGGTCAGGTGACATGGTCCGCTAAGGAGAGTGGAGACAAAAGTCCATGATCGTGAGGAAGAAAGGAAATGTGAGAGACACCGGAGAGGGAAAGGAGAGTCACCTTCGGAGAGGAGAATTGAGGGAGAAAGTGAGGCAGTGAGAGAGAAATGTGAGAGGGAGATGAGAGACGAGCAGAAGTAGACAGTTAGGGCCAGGGAGGTTTAATATTTTATTTTTTGCAAAATGGTCCCCCTGCTTTTCAAAATTTATGATACCGACTAATAACATGTGAAATCACCAGTACTGACCGATACTCTTGAACAAGGTTTTGTACCAACTTTCGGTCGATACGGTACGTTCTAGTCGGTACCAGCAGGTGCGATACAAAACCCATAATATCTAATATGATACAAAGCTATTCAGTTGAAAAACCAATTTTCTTATGAAAGAGTTCGGTTGATCTTTATCTCATATGAATCAATTGATGCTCGAGCAAAACACATTTCAAACGTCAAATATATGCTAGATCAACTAAAACTTATATTTTGATTAAAACTTAAGGATCAAAATTTTAACATAGGTCGACTTTTAGAATAACTTCTCTTTGTTCTCACGTGTTAGTTTTTATCAATGACGTAAAACACTGAGAGATAAAATATAAAATAATAATAAAACTCCACTATAATATTTTTTAAACTTTGTTATTCTTAACAACGATCATGTTAGGTGGAATTTAGCTTTTAGATCTTGAACCGAAACTTGAATGCTAGCCATTCCATCCTAGTACAGCTCATGTATATATATAATATATTCAAATAGTTTGCTTTTTATTTAGAAAAATGGTGTCTTATTCGTTTAACAAGTTTTCTAATTTATATAATATTTTAAGATTGTGATTGAATATTGATCAAAAAAATATTTAATGTTTAAAAGTATATTTGATATTAATTAAACTATTATTATATAATTGTTTTATGGTTACATAAAGATATGCTAATTAATTAATGGTGCAGAGGCCTTTGTGTATATTTTATATATTAACCTATGACTTTGACAACAGATCTTCTGTTCTCAAATAATCTGTTCACTTTGTTCGTAAGATTATGTTTGGTTGGACGTAAAGTTTTTAATGGAATGAAATCAAATAAAATAAAATGGAATATTTTATAATGGAATGAAATGTAAATGAATGTAATATTAAAAATTATTGTTTGGGAGGGATGGAAGTGTTCATAACCTAATATAGTAAAATACTATTTTGACGAAGGGTTTATAATATAATATATTGTACCATTTTACATTCCATCTGGTTGGGTTAGTCATGCTAGACTCAGTTCCTAAGCTCATGCATCGACGGCCCATTCGTAGTTGGTAACCTTCAATGCATACGTAAAGACCTAAACCTAGCGGCTATTCCATATATAAGGTACTACTTTGCCATGATACAGGTACGAGATTAGAACCTTGATTCTCTCTGTTCTTAGCTACCAAAACCCTTACCAAAAGACTAACCTGAGCATCGGAGGGACCTGCCGGCAATCAACCCCCAGCGTGCCTTCCATTGTTTTGTAGGTATTCTCCAGCTAAAGTCACGCAGGATTATGAATCTAAGCAGCAACGTCCGGCCCCATCAAAATCAGACATAACCACCATCCTAAATCCTTTAAATTGGAAGTTTTTCATTTTTACTGTTTATGATTGTAATATGAAACTCTCCTCTTCCATCCCATTCTATTCCATTTTTTTATAGAACCTCCTCTCAAATTATAGAATAATATTACATTTCATTTCAATTCATTATAAAACTCCAACTAAATATACCATCGGTTCAATTTTTGTGAATTTCATTTATTGAATGGATTGATTTATACGAAACAATTAAGAACAGAGTAATGCGAACTTGTAATGTGGTCCACGACTTTGTATCTCTTAATTGTCATAGTGAAAAAGCAAGAGTCAAATGGCACTGAAGCTATGCCGTTTTAAGGATCGCCATTCATATCTGGAAATTCATGGTCAAGCATCTTTCCATTTCCGTTTCCAATTCCTTCGTGGGACAGACAGGCTAAACATAGTCTTAGTCCAAACTATTTGCAGTAGTAATATTCGCTTGATTTGTTGCATTAACGTCGCTCTTTTTTGGCCTTTTCTCTTCTTCCAAGAGAGATCTTGTTAAGCAAGAATCCAGATCCAAACAGTATAATTGCTTAAGATCCTTCTACTTGCTTTCTTCAAGTTCAATCGATAGTCAAAAGTTGGATCTGGTTTTCCCTTATTCAGTGTAGTTTATTTTCTTTTGCAGCAAGAATCAATCTTTTTTTTCCTACTCAAAAACACATACAAAAGAATTCACAATATCCTCATATGCTACACTAATCTCATGTAATGTTGTTGTATAACGCTCAATCCTTCCTGTTCTATCCCTACTTTCCACAAGGTACAGAAATGAGATGATAACACCCTCAGTGACCACCACTGTTAGTCGCATCTCTTTTCTTCGTTACTCGAATGTAGGCAAAAACAGCTGCAAAAACGGCAGTGACAAGGCCGCCAATGATTACACCACCACCGGCAACTGACTTATCTGACGAATGATGCTTTCCTAGCCGCCTGATTTCCGGAGCTTCAGCTTCGTTTTCACCTTCTCTCGACCACGATGACTGCGAAGGACTCAACGCCGGCGGTTCAGTAACTCTTGCTACCGTCCCAGTTTGCTCCATAACATCAGATGGGTTGGTTTCAGATTTAACAGGAACTGTTCGCACCAACAGGAACAGGGCAATCGCGATCAAGCAAGCAAAACCAAATCTAGCCATGACTCAAAGCTAGAGGACGAGTAACAAAAGTTTCTATTCGAATGCTTCCTTAGACTGAAAACTGACCGAGTTAAGTAACAACGGAAGACTAAAGTAACAATGGAATGGAGGGATTTATATAGAGAGCGAGAGTAGTGGGAGGGTCAGAATATTTGCTGTAAGCGTGTGTTTGTGTGGCTCGAAACATCAGTGAAGCATCAAGTGACGTCAATGGTGCAGGAGGAGAGTGGAGAACAGCTGAGTTTGCCTTTGGCATTGGAAGATGCGAATAAAGTGCCATCTGTGTATTTAGGTATGAAAATGGACAATAAAGAGAATACAGCTGTCTGCTTTCTCGATGTTAACGTTGGGCTCTGGTTGACGGAGAGAGATGTTTCGTGTGAATCCAGAGTCAAAGGATTCGACTTACTAAAACAATATATTTCTTTTAAAGCTTTAAAATTGTTAATGGATAGTTTCACCACAATAAATTAAGCTGTTGTGTGAGGTTAACATAATTGATTTTATATATTCACTAATATACTTCCTCAAGTGAAGGTCCTTTGGGCTTAAAACTTGCACAAGTTCACTCTATCTTATGCTGAATAATAGGTGGGTGGTAGGATTTGAACATCACTTGGTCATAAAGGCTCCGATATCATGTTAAGGGATCGTTTCACCACAACAGCTTAAGCTGTTGTGAGATGCCAACTTAATTGATTTTATATATTCACTAACAAAAATAAGAATTACTTTCTTTTTCCACCGTATAATTAATTAAGTATTCCAAACAAAAAAATATTTTGTATGAATTTTACTAATTTATACTAATATTTGGTAGCCTAATTTGAAGCTGGCTATGGCCGCAAAAGTTAGAGAGACGGTTGGTCTAATGCCAAATTGCATTCAAAGCATTATAGTTCAGCTATTATTATAATTTATTTATAGCTGGATCCCATGTTGCCCTCACACTCTGAATACATACGAAACCTATAGCTGATTTTATTTATTTTTATAAAATTTTCATCTTATTTATTATATTCCGGTTTGATAGCGGTTCATTACCGGTTGAACCTCTAAACCTTAAACCTTTTCTTCGACCGGTTCGATGTCCGGTCCGGTTTTTAAAACATTGCTCGATCCTACTCTCAGAAACATAACAAGAAATTTCCTACTTTTTATTTTAAGTTTGTTGAACATGATTCTCTTAGAAATATATTAGTTCTTGGATTGGAAAAATGCTAGTGTCAAGGTCTTATATAAGCTTCATATAACAATACATATCTGAAACTATGTTTTTACACCATGGAACAGTTTGCTTGCCTTAAAAAATTGAGCTGGGAAATTTTCACTTTGAACTGAGGTAGAACTTTGAAATCCTCATAACCCTGTTATTTTCTTAATGCTGTAAAGGTGTAATATAGACTACAGAACCTTTAGAGCAAATTTGATTTTGCGTACAACACCTATTTAGTGAACCATAATTCCTTTGTTTGTTTTACTGTCAAGTTCATTTTTATATGCAACTTAATAAGTTTCTTTTGGTTCATGTTTGACAGGATGGGTTCAAAAGTGCTTGATGAAACTGTATATTGACTACTGCATGGACTTATCCGAGAAACCTAATATGAAGTTGCTTCAAAGACTATACATTTCAGAGGTAGCAATATAAGTTCGACAGGCAGGAAGAAAATGGATGCTTATTTTTCTCCTCTTGTTTACAATGTCGAGATAAAATTTCCCTTTACCAGGTTGAGGGTGAAGTGATTGCATCTGACTATGAATTACAAGATATATCTACAACTCCGTTGCTAAATGCCCTGCATACACGCAAAACATTTGCGATGCTTGACTTATCTCATAATTTGTTAGGTATGTTTTCTTTTGTCTTCATCAGTTAAATGATTCACAGAAAGCAGTGCATTAACTACCAAATGCATGTTAACAATGCTTCTAGGCAGAATGCTATTATATGTCATTCTCATTGTATTATGTTTAATAAGTTGTGAATGCCTTTTTTGACTAACAATAGTTGCCAACTGCTTATGCTTAGGAAATGGAACGATGGAGAAGCTTCAACAATTTCTCATATCAGGCCAAAAATATGGTGATTTGACCCTGGATTTGCATTGCAATCGATTTGGTCCATCAGCTCTATTTCAAGTTTGTTACTTACTCCAAAACTTTCCGAAATTCTGCACGTATGAATCATAAGGATTACTCTCTTTTAGGTCCAATTTTCATAGAAAAGATATCTCCTTTCTGTTTTGTACTCTTATAAATGCTTTGCTTCAAGCAAATTCTACGAATCATGATCCCCTGCTTTCTATCTTTCCTCTTTCACTTGATTGATTTTCAGTAGTTGTGACCTGTTCGTTTGTACTCCACGAGTTTCATGTGAAGGAATGTTCATAGAATGTGACCATATAGTGGCTGAAATTTGGCCTTTGTGAAATGCAATAAAGATTGCCACATTTGTCATATGTATCCCATGTTGAATTCCTAAGAATCCCCAAATTTTGTCTTCATTGGAATGTGGAGATTCTGTGGAATCACTATTAGCATCTTAAAAGAATAGAGCAACATTTTGTAGTGCAGCTTATTATGAGCTTTCTAATTGTGGTTCTGCAGATATGTGAGTGCCCTGTGCTCTTCACTCCTCTAGAAGTGCTTAATTTACCTGAAAATCGCCTCACTGATACATGTGCATCTTTCCTTTCAACTATATTGGAAAAGTGTAAAGGTAAAATCCTAAATCTTATTTTGGCTAAAAGATCCTTGTAGATGCCATGACTTGATCTTGAAGCTCTTCTTATTGGCATGTTAGCATGGCCAACTACTTCATGACTCGTCTAACTCTGTTCTCAAGTCGAAGGTGTTGGTCTTGATGTTTTCTTATTAGGCTTTTTGCTCTTGCAGCCCTTTATAGCTTAAATATAGAGCGGTGTTCTAGGACTATCCAAAACGTCTCTGATGGACTAAATGATTGCTCTGTCCTGGCACAACTTTCAATAGGTACTTAAAGAGAGAATGTGTTAAGTACACCCTCTATATTATTGCTCATGTCCTGCCTAATAATCAGTCATTTTGACAGGACACAATCAGCCCATATCTGGAATGTTCTCAATAATCTATTGACCAAACCTGTTAATTTGAAAAGGTTCAAGGCCAAAACCCTTTACCTAGTAAAATACATTTCCATTTCTATCTTCAGATAGGGAATAGGTGTTGGCCACCTTAGATCAAAATGTTCTGAATCTGATGTTTTGATCTTTGCAGTTATACAGAAATGAGTCTGAATGGATTGGGTTTGAGCAAGCCAGTTATAGATGCCCTTTGCCAACTTGCTAAAACCTCGTCTTTTTCACAACTAATACTTGGGAGAACTGGTGTAGGAACTGTGAGTACACTTCTGCCTTTATGTTTTTTCTGCGTCCAACCTTTGCATGCAATTTGAATTATTTTTTTCTGCCTCTTATTAATTTTGCAAACTGATGGAAATTGTAGGAGGGGGCACTACAGATAACAGAATCCCTTTTCAAAGGGTCTCAAGACTCTGTGATACTTGACTTATCATTCTGTGGATTAACACCTACGTACATCCACAAACTTAACAGTGATGCTACTTTCATTTGTGGAATTCTTGAGCTGAATCTTGAAAGAAATTCTATTTCAGAAGAGGTTAGTTAATTAATTCTTTACGATGCCGTCAGCATGGATATCTTTTACATTTTTCAATTGAACAAAATAACTTTAATCAGTTCTATACATTCAGGTTCTAATAGTTACATGTTACATGAATGTAGTATTTAAGAAATGCCACATATATAGAAATAAAGTACTGCAAATTTCAGTGCCAGGTATTGCAGATTCAATACGTTTTAAAGTGTTACAGGATTTATCTTCAAACAAACATGCACTAACTTGTTCTTATTTTCCTTGCTCTGAATGTTGTTTCCTATGGGAAATGAAGGTTATATAGTTAGTGTTCCTTAGTTTGAGAAAACTTGACAGGAAGTTATTAATGCTGGGTGGGAATGCACTGGTATCCTTCCTCATGGATCCGCAGTTTTCTCTGAAAGTTTTGATCCTAAACAAATGTCAGCTCGGGTACATTGGAATTCTTCAACTGGTTCAGGCATTGGCAGGTTTTGTAGCAAATCAGATGGAACATTAACATTAACTGATCGAAATATTCGTCATACTTACCTGCCATTTCCTTTTCTGCAGAGAACGAATGTCTGCAGGAGCTCCATCTTGCTGATAATGCCGTCTTAAAGGAAAAATATATATTGGCATATGCTCAAGCTGCAAAAGAGAGGGTAAAAGGCATGATTTCCCTTTTGCTGCCTGAGACCAATGTATCTGAAAACTCTTTAAACAACTTCCCATCAAAGGAATGTGGTAGTGAATGCTGTGAGTTTGAAGTCGCTGATAGTGAAGATGGTCCCATCAATATGGAAACTATGCCATCAGAACTAGATGACAGTTGCACAAGCTCCGGTCAGAAGAATTCGTCTATGGAGGGCCAATTCATCCAAAACTTGTGAACAGCCATTATCATGGCAAAAAAGTTGAAACTGTTGGACCTTAGCAACATTGGCTTTTCTTTCCCAAGTTGTAGAATCATTGGATGCTTCATGGTCATCAAGACAAGGAGCTGGTTTAGCTTGGAAGCATGTGAAGGATGAGATGGTTCAGTTCTGTGTGGAAACAAGTAGGTGCTGTAGGATGAAAGTTTGCTGTAGAAGGCAAAAATAGGGTAAGCGTGCTCTTAGAAGGCAAACAAATAATGACCAATGATAGGACAATTTGGTAAGAATTTTGGAATTATGTAATTTTCATTATTATTATTATAGCTAATTATGATCTGAACTCTGCGGTAATGATGATATTTAACATCTTATTAGCTAAACTCGCTAAAGGACTAAATTCACATCACTCTTTTCTTTAATCAACTAAAGATTCATTAAATTTAAGGCAATGATATTTCTATCAACTTAGATTCAAATCATATTAGCAAAGTTTTAAAAACTGGAGTCCAACTGGAAAGGTTTGGTTTTAACTAATAACCTGTCAGTATGAAAAACGGTTTGTTTATAAGAGAACTGGCCGATTTTTATCAAACCGGTTAGACCAGTTCGACATTATGAAAATACAAACCTTTCAGATTTCGTTCTCTATCTTGCCTGTCGCCCTTTACCATTTCAAATTTCATTCTCCGTCTCTCGCTAGTCGCCCCTTCACCATCTTCTCAATCGATTGGATGATACAGATATACTTAAATCTAAACCCTTCAGAGTTCAGATTTCATTCTTTCTCTTTCGTCAGTCGCCCCTTCCCATCTTCTCAATCGGTTCGACAGATATACCTAAACCTAAACCCTTCAGATTTGATTCAAAAATCGACATGTCTCTCCCCTCTTCGCCATCTTTTCTTCATCATCTTCGCTTCACCATCTCACTGTCAAAATAGATGTATGTAACTCATAGATGCAGAAATCGAGCCCTGTTGACTCTCCTTGGGCGACTACTGTGACTTTCCTTAGGCGGCTACTGTGGGTAATCCATTGAAGCAGAAATTGAGCCATGTAAGGGGTTTGTGTCTCTGTGATGCTTGTTTAAGTTTAAATCTTTCATTCTTTCTTGAAATTACTGCTCCTTTTGTTGATCTATGTTTGTTTGTTTGGTCATCTTTTGTTATATTGTTACTCTTCGTTCTTCGACAAGCTGTCTGTTTCTGCTACCAAACAACCTATCGTTGGGAGAATATTTTGGAGTGGTAATTTCTTTTAATGTTACTGCTAATTCTTGTGTATCTGAGGTGAGGCGTGGAATTGTTGCATTAATTCTGGATCTTCTTTCAATCTTTGGTTTTGTGATTTAGGTTGGAGTGATAATTTTGTCTCCAAAAGAAAGCGTCATCTAATCATATAACCAAACAGCCTCTTAAGCAAGCGATTGGAACATGATGCTTTTGATCTACAGACTCATCTTTTGCATGGATTAGTTAACTGCAATAGTTTTGGATTGAAATGTTGATTCTCGTTGTCAAGTTTATATGGAGTTCATGTTATGTGTTATTCAAGGTTAATAAATAAGTAGTATTGATCAATTAGTTTTTGTAACAATTAGAAATACTTTATTAACAGTTGGTTTAAGTGTTTTGTAATATTTAGAATTTGTGATCTAAAACACCAAAATTGAAAACTAGCAGTATTTCGATTAGACTATTTAAAGTGGAGCAATTGTTGGAGAAAAGTTTAATAAGTGAGTAACATCTATTAGTCTTCTTTGTATAACTGTATATGTATGCTCTATTTTTGTGTCTTGATAATTTTTGACTTTGATCCTATTAGAAAATACAACCACAACACTGAATTTTAACTTTAGCCATGAATCCTGAAAGGTAAATGATGATAGGTTAGGTTTGTGTTTCATTAAAATTGTCTTTTTTAACAATTTTGTTCATCCTATGGCTGAAGAACCTTAACTCTCTAAAGTAGGAGTAGTCTCTTTAATCTCTCTTTGATTTTTATTAATATTTTAAGTTTTATATTAGACTTATAATTATTTATTATTAGTTCATTATATGATAATAGACATTGATGTAATTTAAATTCCAATAAATTTTTTTTACTTATTCTTATAAGTTTTACTTCTTATTTATTATATACAGGATTTATAGCAATTCATTACCGGTTAAACCTTTAAACTTTAAACCTTAAACCTTTCCTTCAACCGGTTCGATATCTGATCCCGTTTTTAAAATATTGCATATTAAAGATAGAGATCAAATTTGAGCCCAGACTTAGCCCGAAACTAAAATTTTTTACCTGAAACGACAACAGTTTAATAAAATGACATCATTTTTAAAATTTAAATTTTTTATAAAGAAAATGATTGTATTAGATCTAGGTACGGATGGCAATGGGCTGGGTTGGGCCCAGGTAGCGGACTCGAGCTCCATCCCGAATGGGCCTGAGATAGCCGACGCGACCTCAAGTTTGACTCAGTAAAGCCCAAATTTTTTTTATAAATATAAATATAAAACGACATCGTTTTGCTTATAAGAATCAGGCCTTGGATCTAACCTTTGATTTTTTAAAAAAACTAGATCTGAGACCCCTGATCTATTGATATCAAAGTTTGTGAAAATGGCCCATTTGCTCCGTGAAGGGAATTCGGTTGCCGATCATCTCGCTAAGCTCGGTGGGTGTTCTTCGACTGTTGACAATTGTGTGTTGGACTTACCCCCTGCGTCTGTTTCTCTTCTGCTGTTGAGTGATGCAGCCGGTACCCTGTATTTACGGGGTTGAGTTTCTTTTTGCAGTAGTCTTTTTGTTTCCTCTGTACCCAAAAAAAAAAAAAGAATGGTCTCCTAATTCAAGCCCAGACCTGCCCAGTGTCATCCCTAATTAAGGATAATATAAAAGTCTAAGCTCGAAACATTCTTTACTAGAATTGATTAAAATCATCAGGTTAAACTTAAAAAAAAAAGATTAAAATCTAATCCAAGCTTCCAGCGCACAAGTTTTGAGCATAACATTTGATTAGAGCGTATTTCGAAATATTTTCATATAAATTCAATTCTAATTATTTTGCCATCTCTTCTATAATTTCATGAAATTAGAATTAAGTTTAAACAAGACATCAAAAATTTTGTATTTTAATAAATAATTAATTTGTATTAAAATTACAAGAAAGAAATTCAATTTTAACTTAATAAACTTGTTTAAACTTTTAAGATATGTTTAAAACTTAAACGAACTTAGATGAGATTGCCTCTTTAAATCAAATTAGACTTAAATTTAAACTCGACTCTATAAAAAAATTTTGAATTCACCCGAACACCAGTTTGACCCATTGCTATCTTCTCCTAAGTTTAAAAAAAATCAACATGTAGAGATTGTAAGAATCTTAGTGTTATGTTATGTGAGGAGTATGATTCCTAAATTTTGCATCATTTGTAGGAAAAATTGGTCATCTCTTACCATCTTTAGGAGACAAAACGTGACTAAAGTGAAAGTCATAGGTTTTAGAAACTCATGATTGGCTTCATTTCCACTTCTTCTTAATCCATCTTTAACTTTCAATTTGGAGGCACCATTGATGCAGTTTGTAATCATGTTCCACTTCTTTAAGCCTTCCTTTTCTTTTCTCAGAAAACCCTTTTTTAGTCTTTTAATTATTTGTTTTTTCCATAAAACATGGAATAGTACAATTGAGTAATCAAAGTCAAATTAATTTTTAAAAAACTGATAAAAATTAAGGGTCCTACTACATATAAATTAAGGGTCAATTATATTATTACAAATAAGATTTTTTATTAAGGGTCAATTATATTATTACAAATAAGATTTTTTATTTTTTAATTCAACAAACCAAGAAATATGAGCACAAAAAGGCACAATAATTCAATGGTGAAAGGTTTTGATAAGATTATTTTTAATTGAAATTGCATGGAGGCTTCCTTCTACATTTGACCTTGCAAATTGCAAGCATTATTTTTCAACTTTCAACTCCTTTTTTTTTTGTTACAAAGGAAAGAAAACAAACAAAAACGACCGTCCTAAATAGCGTAGTGACTGCGATACAAAAAACCGTGATGATCATGCTGCATGTGAGCCCAGACTAACGTTGGGGGCTCCTGAAGGAAATGGAGGCCCGGACGAGCAAATGCTGCAAGGGACGCCAAACAATCGGCACTTTGGTTTCCTTCGCGGTACACATGTTGTAGCTGCACCTCTCAGTGTTGTCTGAGGTGACTCTGAATACCTGTCACCAAAGCATACTGATCAGTACCGGGGTAGTATGAAGTAGAGAGAATATTGATCACCTCTAGGGAGTCGACTTTGAGGATGAGATGTCAATAACCAAGGTCCCAAGTCAGTTGGAGACCCGAGTGGACTCTCCAAAGTTCTGCCTCAAGTGGTGAGCAGATTTCGAACCGATGAACAAAACCCCCACACCACTAGCCCTGGCAGTCCCATACCAACCCTCCTGCAGTAGCGTTTTCAAAACCGAACTGGAAGTTAAACCGGTAAGATAAAAGGTTTAAAGTTTACAAAGTTTAAGCGATATTAGACGGTCATGAAATCGGTTTAAAATGTAATAAAATTAAAGAATTTAAAAAATGACTGAATAAAAATATTTTTACCTTAATATGTTTATTTTGGTTTATAAAAACTAATTAGTTTATAAAAATTAACGGATTAATTAATAAACTGATCGTTTTTAACAATAAAGATTTTAAAACTAAATCAAACCATAAAGTTCAAAATCGAACTAAAAAATTAGCGGATTCAAAGTTTTAACTCTTCAACCAACTGAATCAATCTAGTTTTTAAAACATTGACTTTTGCTTAGAAAATATAAATATAAAAACTATATATTTATTTAATTGAGTGGTTGGCTTTCTTTTTCCAACCATTTTCTTTTTCAATGAATTCACATTGCACTTGATCTTAACATAGTGGTTGAAGAAACAAAAAAAAGTAGTTGAAATCTTGAAAATGAAATACATATTTTAAATTATATTGTAAATTTAAAGGGCAAATTATATTTTAAATTGAAAATTTTCCTAATTTTTATTATGATTGAAAATTATACGTTAAATATTTATTGATGTTTTTATAAATTTAATTAGTATTATAAGATTAGGTAAATTTTTAATTTGAAATATAATTTACCGTTAATTAAATCCTCCTTTTATGTCAACTAGTAAAGCTTGGAAGGACGATGTATAATATTCATCATTAAATTTTTTAATTGAAACACTTTAATCTCCCATTATTAATAATAAAAAAGATGTATTTTGTTGTCTTTTTTTCTTATATTGGTATTAAGTTTTTATCTCATGTTGATATTAATAAAAATAAATAAATACTGAATTAGTGATTTAATTAAGCTAACTTATAATTTTAAATTATAAATTATTAAATAATTTATTTTAACATTTAATATGTAATAAAAAAAGGGTAAATCTGAGTTTAATTTTTATATTATATTGGTCTAAGATTTTATTTATTTTTTTAGAATGTGAAATACTATTCATTAAAAAAAGATTTAAACCCTTTTTTCTTTATTCCAAAATTAATTTTCTTGAAGGAATCCAATGAAACTTCAAATAATGACCCATCTGTGTGGTGAAAGCATTTGGGGCTGATGCTTGGAGGATTTTCTTGTGATTGTACAATTTTCCATGATCACAAGACATCATAAAACACCGCCAGATACAAAAGAAAACCGCCATAGAAAATATTTCTCTTCCTCCACCATCAACACATTTTTTCACTCTTACCATTCCATAAATCAAGAGACTTCAAAGAAACCGTATAACATTGTTGATGGAACACAACATTATCGTACACTTAATTTTTCCCAGAAAACATATATTTAGGTACAGTCACTGTCCTTCTATCAATTCAAACATCATATCTATGCTGTCGCCAGAAGCAAATTTGAACAGGGGAGAGTTACAGTATTGATTATAAACAGGTAAAGATAATTTCTGTCAAGCTATGATTCTTCATCTTCTTAGCACACACAAGCAAGTTACAAGACCTTATCAACAAGTCTCAGAACCCAAAAGAAAAAGGAGCTGCACTACTCATCAAACTGCTCCAATTGTGTCAAGTGAAATGAAAAAAGATAAAATAAACAAGAAAAAGAAAGATCACCTTATCTCCAAAAATGTATTTTGTCTTTCTGATTAATGTTCATGGTGATTTCCAACTTTGTAAGCCAATGTCATTGTGTCTTCTTGATGGGCCAGAAGTTGGTATAGGAAAATGTCTAGGTAAGAAATTCAGGTAGTGACCTTTGTACGTCTCAGACCTGGGCTTGAAGTGGAAAACGTTGGTGGTTCTTGAGCTGTGACTATAATCGATGAAGAAAATGAACCACAGGAAGAGCCATAGAAGAAGAATTATCAGAGATCTTCTAGTGCGAGGAAGAATCATCATGCAGGAACTATATAGAGATGGAGAATGGCAAAAAACAGGAAATGGGGAGGGTTCTTCTTCTTTGAGGATCCACTGGTATGATCAAGAAGATGAAAGCAGGTAACACAAGAAATTGAACATAGAAAAGAGCTGGTGGTTTTGTGTAATCTGGTTTCTTTCTCTTTTTGTATCTTTTGACGTTTGCGTGAACCGAGAAAGAGAAGAGCAGAGAATAAAGAGGAGCTTTTAAAAGAAACCAGAGATTCTTCTACAAGTAGTAGTAGGAGATGTATGTAGTAGTAATGTCTGAAGCAGAAAGTTGACAGTAGAAAAGCTTGAGAAACAAAAGCTTCTGAACAAGTTTTTATGGGAAGCGATAATTATTAAAAAGAAAAGTGAAATAAATATAAAGGGTATGCCTCTTTTTTTATCAATTTTTAAATGAAGAAAAAAAAAACAGACAAAGTTATGAAGGTTTCTGTGATGGAGGTCATATTTTCTTAAGGTTAGGTTAGTTTTTGGTCCCCACTTGTTATTTATTATGGCTGACTATAAGCAAATGGGACTGTTCTTTCAGGCCTCCATAACAGGAAAGCTCTCCCCTTTTGCCTTCTCTTTCCCACTTTTTAAGGGTTTTGGTTCAATATAAGAAGTGTTTGTATGATTACTTGAAAAGTTGAGTTGAACCAATTCCTTTACTTCTTATCCAATCTAATTCAGTCTAAATTATGCACACACAAAAAACACTATCTAGTAGCATTTGAGGTATTAAGTTATAGTTTGCTTGTTAATCCCCAAATCTAATGACTACTTAAATTAAGTTCATCCTTTTAGTTTATCACATTCTCGAGTATGATTACTAATGAGTTAGATCATAAGGTTTGAGTCAAAATTTAAAAAAGATTTGAGTTCAATCAAATATATTTTCGTTTGTTAATTTTAACTTGTGTTAGTTTATTTTTTAATAATTAGCTATACTAAAATTTTATAACATTCGAGTTTGATCATGTTAGTGAATATATAAAACCAATTAAGTTAGTCTCACACGACATCTGAAGCTATTGTGATGAAACGGTCACTTAACATGGTATCAAAGCCTACCCACCTACTATTCAGCACAAAGTAGAGTGAGTATGTACAAATTTCAAGCTCAAAGGGCTTTCACTTGGAGAGATATGCTAGTGAATATATAAAACCAATTAAGATGATAAACCAATTAAAATGACCTCACACGACAACTTAAATTATTGTGATGAAACGGTCACTTAAACTTTGAACACTTGAATTTCAGCTTAAATTGAATACAACTTAATTTAGAAGACAAGTTATGGACTCTTTGACTTTGTAAATATAATTTTTGAGTTTTCTATGAAAAATACATTGGTAACTATATATATTCAAAATGTATTTATTTTTGAGGTTAATTGTTACATTATTATCTCCATCATATTAAAAAAATTAAAAATTAAATTCATTTTGTTAATCCTTTTAAAAATTAATACATTTAATTCAAATTTTTAAAAAGTTAAATAAAATAATTTTTTAAATTTATAATTGATTATCCTGAAAGTTAAAATAAGATAAAAGTTACATAAAATTTGCCGATATTTGCTTTTCAATGTGAATCAATCCAAGTATGAGTCTTCATATAGCAGTATAGTACAGCTACAAAGTACATACAGTCTTAACATTAATTTCTCTGGATCTTTTGCCCATTCTCCTGAATCAAAGGGGCGTGAGTGTCAGTGTTCAAGAACAGTCAGCGAACAAGAGATCTCTATACATACATATTTTCACTCTACACTACACGTACAGCTGACCTCAATCTATCTCTATCTATCATTCCCACTGTTCCTGGGAGTTACTGTTCGTCTTCTTTTTTGCGGGGACCTCGCCCAGAGACACGAGGAATAGCTTCAGAGGATAGTGTTAATGGGTCATGTCATAGATTACAGCTTGTACATCGTTCATGTCTCACAGTACATCATATGATGTGAGAGTCCATGAAAAGAAAGAAAAGGGTTTGTTCGATTATAAAGGGATAGGACACAAGATTGATGTTTTTATATTATATATACAGGATAATATACTTGCAGAAAGCGTATTAATTGGTAATGAGTTGTGTCGGTTTCGGATTAGATAATTTTATCGAGTTTGGATTAGATTTATTTTTCAAATTCCAACTCAATTAATTTAGAATAATTTGAACCTAAACAAATATGCTTAAATCAAATTTGTATTATAAGGTGGTTAGTTCGTACAGAAGAATGGTAATAAGAATGAGAATGAATATAGTAAAAAATAAGAATGGGTATTATCATTATAATTATAATGATTGGTTAAGAGGAAGGAATAATTACTATTATCATTGATAGTAGTTGGTTTATAAAAATACTAAGAAATAAAAATGTATTATAATTTATTTATTATATTATATTATATTATAATTAATTATATTGTAATTAATTAATTACAATATAATTAATTATAATATAATATAATAAATTATATAAATTATATAAATTAATTATAATAAATTTTTATTTTACAATATAATTATTAATTAATTAATTAATTATATTTTAATTAATTATATTGTAACTAATTAATAATATTTTAATTACAATATTTTAATTAATAAACAATTATATTTTAATTATCAATGGTAATGGTAATCATTCCTTCCTCTTAACCAACCATTATAATTATAATGATAATATTCATTCTCATTCCTTATTATATTCATTTTTATTCTTATTACCATTCTCGTGTACGAACCAACCGCCCCCTAAATCTTTCAGCTCTGTCCATAGTGGAATTACTTTTCGGACACCTAACGACATCAGCCAAAACCTTCGTCCATTTCAGATACCACAAGAAAAGAGTATCTAAGTCCCCATTTCTGATGAGTACCTATTATTAGTGTCAGCCCCTGTGATTCAGAATTCAAAAAACTTCAATTTCCCCATATTTGGCCGGAGAGTAGGAACACAGATCACCTATCTAATTAACTCTGTCTTACTCTGTCCAAGAGTAAGACGACGTCGTTTTTGTACAAAATTTTCAAAGCACGCCAGACAAAGGAGATGAAGTCATCAAACTTAAAAAGCCAAGCCGCCTACCAGGTTGGCTTGGTAGAAAGAAATTAAAGCAGAGCCATGTTTAAAATATTATTATTTATGATTTCATGTCGACTGTACAGGACTATTATTAAATAAATAGCTTGTATGTATGTACAGGACTATTATTAAAACATGTTTATTGTGTTTCATAGACATTATTAATTTTGTTGTTGATATTAAGTGTAAATTTATTTATTTAGTATCATTTAGTAATAATAATAATAATACGTTATTATAATGATAATTAATAATTAATAAATTATATTTCCATTATAATTTTATTAATCCTTTTGTTATATTTATTATAACAATAAATAATGAAATT
>JAOSBP010000204.1:27926709-27972804 GCA_027563825.1 Erythroxylum mucronatum
CTCGTAAAGAAGAGTTACGAAGGAAGAAAGTCTAGGAAACTTGGTGTTTCATGAAAGTATCTTTCAATGAAGTGGGCTTGCCACAAGTCATTGAGTTGCCTAAACTGAGAAAAGTAACATACGTACATATATATATGCATATATATAATCCGACACTACGCCTTTTCTTATAGGCCAGACTCATAGGCAAACCTGTTGAGTTAAAGAGACCAAGCCCACACAATTTCCGGAAGCACCAAGAATTTCAGATTCTGCTTTGGTCTAAGAGATGAGAGAGCCCATGAACAGCTTCAATTCACATTGAGATTTGAGGTCAAAACAGAACCGGGAACCCTATATATGAAAAGCCTTTGTCTGGTAAGTAAGAGCCCAAGATATAAAAATGGAAAACGAAGCCATTAAAGGACTTGAACCAAGCTGAAAGACATACTGAGTTGACTCTTATCGTCCTTTACATGAACCGTCGACTTCATGTATGTATCCCCGCACATGATATTAGCTATTGATTTGAAACATATACAAAAAAACAAACTTTGATTTGATCTACCACCACTACCATTACCGACCACATTTCAAGGCACGAAATGATTTTGGGATGGTTAAGTAGCACTAGAAAGGAAAACCTGGCACATTTGGCTATGAAATTACATGTTCATACTTACACTTTCAGTGATCAAGATTTGCCTATCCACTTCCATGTAAAATTAGGAGTTGACCATTACCTTACTTTTAGTTCCTTAGATCAGAACATCAAAACCAAATGGGTAGTTGCCCTTTTGTGTATATGTGAACCCTAAAATTGCATTCCAATAGATAAGCTTCTTGTGGCAATCATGAGGCAATAGAAAAATCACCTGGCAGTGGAAAAGTCATGTAAGTTATGAAGCAAGCTAACTTTCTGTTTTCAACTTTATATGTGTCCTAAATAAACTTTTTAATTATAGATCCATAAATGAGAGGTTAATATTGAGTCAATGCTTTAAACACTAAACTAGTTCGGTTGGTTTAATAATGAAAACTTTAAACCAGTTAACTTTTCAGATGAGTTTTCAATTTTCCGACTTGATTTAATTTAACGATCTTGTTATTAAATACTAACTAGTTTATTAATTAATCAGATAGTTTTTATAAATTAATCAATTTTTATAACCTAAAATAAACCGATTAATTTTCATTTAACAGTCTTTTTTAGTTAAACTTTAAATTTTTTATATGTATTCATCAATTATTTTTCAAATTCTTTAAGTTTATTCATTATTTAATCGATTTTATAACAATCTAATATCAGTTGAACCTTTTAAACCTTAATATGATCTTATATCAATTTAAATTAGATTCTACCATCAACTTTAGGTCAAATTATCATCAAATCTATTTACTAAGCCTACTTACAAAGTTTATCTTCCAACCTAATACCTAATGCTTTGAGATTTTGAAATGATCCCCTCCAAAACCATTGACATAAACTTTAAAACAAAAATTATGAGATATACATATAATGTGTGAGTGTGTAAATAAAACAATGAGATATACATCACAACATACACATTGTTCTTAAATTAAGTATTCTATAAGATAGCCATTAATTCATACTCAAAATAAAGAGGGGCTAGTAATGCTTTTATATTTTCCAACAGACCCAATGAAACTAAAATATCCTTAGTGAGAATAGTACATTAAAGCTTAGAAAACAAAACTTATATGCATTTAATCAATATAAATGATGAGTATTTATCCTTAAACTATTCATTAGGTCAATATTTTAAAAGTCGGATCAGAACTGATAATATAAGAAGTTTAAAGTTTAAAAGATTTGATAGTATTAAACTGTCATAGAACGATTAAATATTGAATAAAATTAAAAATTTTATAATTGAAAGAGATTGCAGATCAAAAAATTTGAAATTTAATTGAAAAAAGAGATTGTCAAATAAAATTTTATTAATTAATAAAAATTGACCTATTAATTAATAAATTATTTGATTTTTAATAACAAGAGTTTCTAAAGTAAATCGAACTAGAGAGTTAAAAATTTAAAAGAAAATTAAATGGATCAAATTTTTACAAATAAATGCCAAATCGTTTTTTTTATTTAATGGAAAACTACCAAAACAGATTACATAACGAGTCTAGGGAAACAGATCCCCGACGTATCCTTTATAAAGATAAAGTGACACCTAATGGGTGTCGTATCAAAATAAGTGACCCCAACATCAAATTGACCTGCATAATTAGCAATCTAGTCGACGCATCTGTTGCTCTCTCGAGATATATATATATATATATGAACAACAGTCTAGTTCTAGGTAAACAGCTCGTTGATGCCCATGACTATGGGGTTGAGGACCATTAATCGGTTGTCTGCGAAAGATAGGATATTGATCACCGCTATAGAATCCACTTCGAGTTCAATCCGACGATAATTCAGATTCCACTCGAGCGTGAGCCCAGTAAATACTCGCCAAAATTTCGCGTACATCGATAAGCACTAGCCAAGATTTTGTGCGAAACCTCCAAGCCAATTATCGGCGCTATCCCGTATAAGGTCACTTGTTGTGGCTGAGGACGAGGAACGTTTACTTGCTCTATCTGTGTTTAATTTTACTCACTCAGTAGGTGTTTTGCTCCATTGGATAAGTTGATCTTGTCAAAAGCGATGATCAATATCAGTGCAACTTTGCCACTCTGCTGCCTTGTGGATCATACCTGTATAAGACAAGATCAGATAATCTGGTGAAGAAGGCCAATTAAAATGTTCATTAAAGAGGGTTATATTTTTTCATGTCCATAAGAACTAACAAATAGTGTTAAAAAGAATCGACCAATCATGCCCTAGTATTCATCGGTGGTGTTTTTTAATGAGCCACTCCTCATCGGTTAAATTTTTTAACATTTAAATTTTAATACATCTTTTTTCAGAAATATAACGATATGGGCAATTTCACATTTTTTTTTCTTAGAGGCAGGGTTGTGCTCTAAAAAGCTCAAGGAGACACAACACAAAGCGCAATCTGGACCTTCTAACCAGAAAGATTTGTGTGGGGCACAAGTGAAAATTTTGTAATGTATTAGGCAAAAATACACATCACGTTCTGTGTCGGGGCTTCTTTTAACTATCATTTCAGTGTGTGACCCTCTGTGTGATTGGTGTCAGGTTTTCGATGGATTCCCAAAGTTTATCATCCTGCAACATCTTTTCATTCTTGACATTACCCCTGAAAGTTACAGGTACAAGACCTTCAATGGTGTCTGGACATGGAAAAAGTTAATGGTGGAAAGATTTAGGGTCTATTCCATGTAAGATCTCGCACCTAATTGGGTGGACTTCGTTATTGGACCACTGAAAAGGTCAGCATCCCATTTAGATTTAGTGGGTGTGCAGAAAGTACTGTACTTGTAGGGTCTTGCATGATCGCAAGACCTCTGGCTAGGGTAGGGACTCCTACTATTTAACATATCAAGATGTTCCCCTTTATGTTCTTTCTTTCTTTCCCTGAATTTGCAATACCGACTTGGTTCGTTCTCATCACAGATTTTTTTTTCCCTTCCTTCTCCTCACATAGGTTTCTGAATTATGGACTGAAGGTGATCTTATAGCTTTTTGGAATGATAAATGATATATTGCAGACCTGACAGGATAGTCTTCAACTGAAAATTTCACTGCAAAATTTTAAATATATATTTTTTCAAATCTAATATCTTGCATGCTCTTGTAAAATAATGTTGGAGGTTGCTATGATATTTTCACTTTGATGCTTAAATTTTTTTTTTTTGATCGATGAAGAAGAATAGCACTACAAATTGTTCATCCTCCTTATCAATTAAAAATTTCTTGATTCAACACCTCATAACTTGTGGTATTTAGTTTCGTATCACCAACAGTAACACGACTTGAATGAATCATATTGCACATAAAATTTGAGAAGAAGTTGATTATATTAATTAACATAGCTTACTAAATTTGCCAAATTATTTATTTCTAAATTATTAGTTAAATACTAAGCCAAAATTAATATTTTAAAAATCATATCAAAAATTAAACAGATGAAATAAGAATTTTAAATTTAAAAAAATTCACAGATCGAATAAAATTGAAGAATTTGAAATAAGATTAAAGGAGAGCGTCCTTAATTTAAAATTTAATTAAAAAGTAAGATTGTTAAATAAAAATTAATTAGTTTATTTTAGTTTATAAAAATTGATCAATTAATTAATAAACTGATCAATTTTTAACAACAAAAATTATTAAAGTAAATCAAACCAAAAGTTAAAAATCGAACCAAAAAATTAGTTAATTTAAAATTTTTACGTTTAAACCGTTCAGATTATCTTAATCATAATTCAAAATATATTCCTGCAAGATAGGGTTTAGGTTTACAGGAGGGGTTTAATTGATAGATTGGTCACGCTTAGGCTACTGAAGATCAGTTTGATCTAATTGTAAGGTATGAGACTTGAATCTCATATTGGTTAAATACAAAACTGATATTGATAAGGACTTTAGGAGAGCCACACCCCAAAAGCTAACTTATGAGGATAGAGAGCCCAAAGCCCTTATAAATTTCATATCAGTTTTGAATTTAACAAATATGAGATTCAAGTCTCATACCTTGCAATTAAATCAAACCGTAACATTCGTCCCCCCATAAGGATCAATGTCCTCATTGGTCACGGTCATGTTGGCCACGGCTGACACTTTCAGGTCACCACTCCATGGGCCACCACAATGAGGTCCTTGTTGGTCACGGCTAGCACTCCCAAGCCACCACTCCAAGACCGACTCTGATACCAATTGATAAGGACTTTAGGAGAACCACACCCCAAAAGCTAACTTATGAGGGTAGAGAGTCCAAAGCCCTTATAAATTTCATATCAGTTTTGTATTTAACCAATATGGGATTCAAGTCCCATACCTTGCAGTTAGATCAAACCGTAACAAAATTACACTATAATGATATGGTTATTAATAGGTATAAAGTATGATATATGATAATTAATGCAATACTTGGGAAAATTTTACATAGAAGATCATCGAGTAGGTAAGACAATATACGATCACATGCTCTCCCATATAAATCCTTGTTTAAGGTACTAATACTACTATTTTACTAATGGAAGATCTTCACATCTCGAGGATGGTAGCTAATGATGTGTGATATAAACTCTAAAATAGTCACCAGATAGAAGAGTTTTGCTCCATTAGAGCAAACACAATCAAACCAACCAATATAGGAGATTAGTGAGAGATAAGCTTGCACATATTTATTAAAAATTTCAGATGATCGATATCTTTCTCTTTGAAACATGTATGAAATTTTTGATATCTGGTGTACCTTATTGATTTGCATTGGCATTCTTATGCAAGTGTCAGTGGTTTAATCAACAAAGAACATAAGCTAAGCTATGATTTTTGTTTTGAAAGTCATTTGCATGCTCCAAATTGGGAGAGATAATCATAAATGACAGGACTTGCTCTTCGTGACCAAATCCCATAAACGATGTGATTTTGTGTTGATTATGTTATTGAGATCTCATGTAAAATTAATTTATTATATCCTAAACCTTTTTGGTTTAAATGAGAGGATCAAGAGCAGATCGAATTGGGATATGCTCTTAATGACTTGGGACCAGGTATGCATTGGTGTCAAAAGCTTGCATGTCAGAACCATATGGTACTTCCATGTAAAATTTTCATGATAATTATGTAACAGGTTCAATTTAATTAAATATTTACATATTCAACGTGTCTCTTTACCTTTTCAAACGACCAGTGATTTGAAACTTGGACTGAACATTAAATCGGAGGCTTTATTGATTATTTGTTTGACCGGTTTAACTACCGGTCAAACAGGTCAAACCAGTGTGACGTCATAATTATGTAATAATTATATTTAATTATATATAATATTAATAATATTAAAAAATATAAAAATATACTAAATAATATAAAAAATCAAAAATTATTGAACCAGTGGTCTGATTCGACCGATTTTTACTGGTTCAATTAAGAACTAATTTTTAAGAATCCGATCTGGTTTTCAAAACATGGCAAATAACTATAATGAGAAGCAACATATTTTATATTGTTTCTGCAACTTCTACACATCTGGTCTTCGTACAGTGTCAAGGAGATGATAGCGAAGCACTTGTTCATTTCGGCCTCTCTTTCAAAGTGTTCTTTCCTTGTCTTTTGAGGTTAGCCCATTGTTCTTTAAGCTTTTATATGATCACTACCTTATTTACGTTAGTAACTAGTTTCTGTATGTGCTTTTAAATTATTTTCTGGGAAAATTTTCATGGGTGACGCCTTTCTTCTTTCATGGCTTCTCTCTACCTATCATTTTCTCTTTTGATTGTGTTGTTTGGGATGAAAAAAGAAAGAGAGAGAAAAGAACACTCAATAGTTCCATTAGTTATAAGGTACCTTTCACGTCTCTGAATAAGACCTTCCATTTCAAGGTGAAATATTTAACTGGTAAGGCTGTATCTCCTTTATAGTTTGTTCTTCTCTACAATGCACCTTGTTTTTTTAAAATATTTTTATGATATTAAACATATTAAGGAACAATTTGATTTTTTTTTCCAATTTTAATACAAAATGTTTTCAATCTGATTTGTGTATATTTAATAGTGTTTATATAGAAATAATTACGTGTAATGATTAAAACATTCAACCGGTTTAACCATAAACATCTTAAATCGTCTAATTTTTCTGTTCAGTTTTCAACTTTCAATTCGACTTACTGTGATAACTTTTGTTATTAAAAATTCATCAATTTATTAATTAATTGGTAATTTTCATAAATTAATAATTTTTTATAAACTAAAATAAAATAATTAATTTTTGTTTAACAATCTTTTTTTAATTAAACTTCAAATTATTCGATAGATAAAGATAATCTTTTTCAATTATATTTCAACATATTTAATTTTATTTAATCTTTAGCCAATTTTATGACGGTCTGATTTCGATTGAACCTTTTAAACCTTACTTCCGATTTAATTTTTAAAACATTGCTTAATAATCGGTTACTTAAAGATTTATATTAAAATATTTTGATAAATATTGTAGAGAAGTTTTTTTCAATATTTATAACACATCAATCTATTTAAAAAACTTGTAAATTGTAAAAAAATCTACAAATTTTCATTTTAATATTATTGATGTTATGAGTTCTGTTTTTTATTATTATTACGTGATTTGACATGTATTAACGTGTAGAACTTCCATGCTTTTTAATAATCAATAAAAAATTCCCTCAAAAAAAATAATCAATAAAAAATTTTAAAATCATAAAATATAATACAATTTATATGAACATCAAGCTCATAAATAATTTTCTTTAAATAATTAGTGTTTTATATTTTTTGTCTTCTCTATTATTTTAATACATAGACCATACATTGGATTTAAAACTATTAACTTGCATCATTTGACAAGAAATTGATAACCATGAGTTAAAAAAGGTAACATCTTTTATTATTAAAAACTTACTTGCAAACTTAAATTATTATCATATGTTAATCCTTTTAGATACCATTTTTTTTAATGAAAATTCAACTTGATTATGCTCTAAACCTTAACTTTTAACCTTTACACACAATGCTACAAATTGAATGTATGCCTTCTCGGTAAGGTTGATAAACCGATTCAAATCTCTGTGACTCGAGTCCTAATCGAGTTAAGTCGAGCTCGAGTTGAAAAACTTGAACATGATTAAGTCTTGCCTTAAATCGAAGCCATAATAAAAGAGTCAAATCTGATTAAACTTGTTACTAATCCTACATTAGGAGAATAAAATCAACAATTACCTTGTCAAAATCAAAGGTCGAAAAGAGATTAAGAAAAAGTTAGATAGAATTTAATAGTTGATATTAAAGGAGAGTCATGTGAACTTGTGAAGCTTCCAAGAGATACATTAAAAAAACACCAAAGTTCCCAACACGATACATACGATGAGAATGCGAAATACCAACTTCTTCACTGGACTGGACCATGATCCGTCTTATCACTTCCCTCGTACACCTCCTTCTTTATCTCTCCAGGTCTCTCTTATGTCCGTGCAGTTTCGTACATTTCTTTATACTCTGTAGTCTGTAGTTCCCTACTGTCCTTGCAATTTAATGTGATTTTTCGGTTTGTGTGTCTTTAAGCTTTTGAGAGTTCAGGTAGTAGTACTACTCTTGAGATTAGAACCTGATAACAATATTTGTTTTGGTGACAAGTAAACTAAACCCATGTTGGCGAGTGTTGATTTGTGACTAAACACTTTGAGTGGTTGTTTAAGGCTCTCATCTTTGTTTGAATTGTAGGCAAGAAACTTGAACCTGATAGGTTATAGGAGTGGCATCACATCTTGTACTAAAATGTTCTCTATCTACCATCTTAAAAATTGATCAATTCGAGTATGATTTATTAACTTGGGACTAGTCGAATTGGTTTTGCAAACCATTAGTACATGAGGTACTTCCCTTGTTTGTGGTTTACTCTATGGACTTGCATGGCAACAGAAACATGCCAATGACAAGTGAACGTGATCTCATAATACTCAGAAGTCAGAACCCAAAAGAAACGAATGACACAAAAGCCGGATAAACCAGAACAGGAAAGAGATCCACTAGCCTCATTGTAGTCTCTGCATCCGAATCTAATCATCCAATACTGCAAAATCACATAACATACACTGCATTGAACACGAAGTCCAAGAACATTGTAAGGGATTATTAAGTGAGTACCTTCGAGTAATCGCTTTCTACATCTCTATCACTCTCTCTAGGCTCCACAGTTATGTCAATGCGTGTGTGGTTTCTCTATCAATTGTCTGTACTGTAGTATGTAATAGCTGTTATTGTAGTTTTCATTGCGACTGTAGTTTCATTTCGCAGACTGTCTGGTTGGTTGGTTGGTTTTCTGCTTTAAGTTGATATTAAAAGTTTCACATTAACTCTGGGACAGAATTTGTTTTGAAGAAACAGAAACAAAGAAGCTTATCGTTTATGCCTATTATAGAAAGTCTCAACAAGAATCAGAAGGCTCAAGTGTATGAAACAGATTCGGCTGTTACTTCTGTTATTAATACTGTTCTGTCAACTTCAAGATTCCAACTTTAAGACTTTTCTGTTCTTGAATTTAGTATTTAGTGTCTTTTCTTTTGTTCATTTCGAGTTTCCTATCTGGGTTTTACGTAATAGGTCACTTTTAGTTGTTTTTGCAGCAAATCACTTGAACCTGCTGTTTGTGTGTTAGAGTTCATAAGCTTCATGTAGGTTTCCGGAGTGGAGTTCCACTTTTTGCATTGGTTTCTGCTTTGAAATCACTTAACGTTGCCTAAATTGTCCACTAATGACGCTTAACAAGAAGCTTTTTTAACTTTTCGTGTCGCAGAAAGACAGCTGTTTACTGTTTTATCATTATAAGTCAGGAGAGAGAGCAAAGCAAAACATCATAAGACTAAAGTAGCAAGTTTCAGATGGTTGGTTGTACAAAGCAGCAACTAATAGCTTCCTGTTACCGAGATGTTCGCAGCCACTAGTGTTTGAAGCTCGTGCGGTTCTTGCGGAAAATGAAAAGTTTTCTCCTCCCCAAAGAAGAAGACGCCCAGATCTCGAGACCCTTTTCAATATCTCTGATTTGACATGTGTTACGTTCATTAATTGGCTTCATTTTCGTGTATACCTTTCCTTTGTCCGCCATTTTCTCTTGAAAACCAACTCAGGGTCAATACATGGTACTCCAAAGAGATTTGGTTTCAAAGGACTTAGTTTTGTAAGTGCTCAAATGGTGTTAATATTGACCTTCGAGGGGTTAAACAGTCCAAAATCACAAAAGGGTCGGTCATAGTCTTGGCGTATGTGGGTTGCTTGCATGGAAACCAAGGTACTCGAAGCTTTGGTCTGCGTTTCTTCCATTAGATTATTACTGTTCTTTCCATAATTTTGGGTCCATTTGTCATTAGAAGCTGGTTCTTAACACTTAATCTAAGTTTTTGAATAATATACTCAGTGTCAGTCAAGTTTCTGGCGGCGAATGGTTATTTTATTACAGTAGTTAAGAGCCAAACTTGGTCCATTAATTGTGCCTTTGCTGGGCTTATAGAGGGAATTTTACTTAGTAGTTGATTTGAAAGGGAGAGTCTAGGATTGGTCTTATGAACTACAAGACATGCTGTGCGTTGACAAGGAAGAAGAGGAAGATGACTTGTTCTTTGATTCTGTTGATTACATGTCATTTGATGGTAAAGAAGAGAAATTGAACTCTAGCAAGTTAGATTATGAAATCTGGTGTAAAGAGCCGCGAAGTGTGAAGGAGAGACGAGAGAGCTTTTTCTGTGAAATGGGACTTGTTGACTTTGATGCTAGGAGTAGTGACATTCCTGATTTGGATAGGATTACTTGGTGCGGTGGAGCTGTTTCAAGTTCTTCAGCTTCATGTTCAATCAGAGAGGACACAGATGTGGTTTTTTGTGAGAGAGAAGGAAATTCTGAAGCAAGTTCTATGGTTGATAAAATTGATCAACATCAATTCGTTAAAGCATTTATGATTAACCAATGTAGAAATTCTGGATCTTCACCTCCTATGCAAGTATGTGAACAAGGTGAAGTTGAAGATTGTGAAAACTTGAAGGTAGAGAAGAAGAAGAAAATGAAGAGTTGGTGGAGAGACTTAAGGTGGAAGAGGAAGGAAATAGGAGGTACATGTGTGTCAAAGTCTGAGACACCCAAAACAAACATGGTAAAAGTGAAGCAGAACAAGAAGAGTTGGATGGAGTTTACTGGGATCTATAAAGGACAAGAAATTCAAGCTCACAACAGCTTGATCAGGACAATGAAATTTAACCCAGATGGCCAGTATTTGGCTACAGGTGGTGAAGATGGTGTGGTTTGCATTTGGAACTTAAGATCAGTGGATGTCTATGTGAGTTCTTTAGCAGCTGAAGTTGATTGTTCGAGTAAGCTGAAGTATAAGAAATCCAAATTGACCACAAAAAAGATAAACTTTCCATCAGTGATCATTCCTGACAAGGTTTTTCACATTGAAGAGTCACCACTGCAAAAACTTCATGGCCATACCAGTGATGTATTAGACCTGGCATGGTCCAATACTAATGTTAGTACATATTTTAAAACCTTTTGAGTTGTTTTCTACTATTTCTTTAGCTTTATACGGTTCTTATATGAAGCTGGATTTGGGAACTTCTATTGCAGTATCTTCTTTCATCTTCCATGGATAAAACTGTTCGTTTATGGAAACTGGGTTCAGACCATTGCCTGCATGTCTTTCGTCATAGTAATTATGGTAAGTGTATGAAAATTTGAAAACTCCATCCTCTTTTTTGTTGTTTGATCTCTAATCTTATTTCCAATGGAAAGTAATTGGCTGTAAATCTTTCCCATTGGTTATGTGACCATAAATTCTAAGCTGAAAATTTCTTATCTTCCAATGGCATCAGTGACATGCATCCAATTCAATCCTGTCAGTCAAAACTGCTTCATCAGTGGTTCAATTGATGGAAAGGTACGAATTTGGGGATTGGACGAGAAGCGAGTTGTCGACTGGGTTGATGTTCGAGATGTCATATCTGCTCTTTGTTACCAGCCTGATGCGAAAGTATGATTCTGGTTCTTGGTTCTTCTCCTCCCCTCATATCACTAGGTTGTGAGTTGACAATATTCTAACAAATGGTATGGTGTTCTTTAATCATGCCAGGGTTTTGCAGTTGGCTGCTTGACAGGTTCGTGCCGCTTCTATGAAGTGTCAGGTACATGTTTACTATGCTTGAGCAGTTCTACCATTTTATTTGAAGCTTTCTGAGTCTCCAATTGTATGCCTAATCTTATCTTCTGATGCTATAGGTAGTGAGCTCCAGCTTGAAGCGGAGTTAAATTGTTGCACCAAAAAGAGGACTTCAGGAAACAGGATTACCAGCATTCAGGTTTCACCTTTTGAGATCTTGTCAATAGAAAGTTAAGCTTGTCATACCCCTATGTAGCATTAACATTTGGTTTTATTCACAGTTTGTAGACGAAATATCTAAAAAGGTTATGATCACTTCTGAAGATTCAAAAGTTCGGATTTTTGATGGATTTGACATTGTTGCTAAATTTAAAGGTACAATCTTTTATTCTTTTAGTAATGTTTGTAATGATTTTGGTTTCCATGGTTCACTTGTATAATTCTATACCTTTCCAAGTAGGATACATTGTTTTTTGGCTTTCACCTTCCTGATTCTGATCATCCATCCGTGCATGGAACTCTCTTGCTTGGAAACTGGGCATATATATATATATATATATCATTTTGTAAATCCAAACTCATTTCAACTTAACTTGCAAGGTTATGAAACTAATCACTCTCTCTCCATGTGTATCTGTCCAATTCATCTCATTATTTATTGGAAGTCAATCTATTTCATTTATACTAATTAATATATGATTTGTATATTATAGGTCTTCCAAAGTCAGGAAGTCAGATGTCAGCTTCATTTACTCCGGCTAGGAGACACATAATCTCAGCTGGAGTGGACTCTCGTGTTTATGTCTGGAATTATGGTGACTTGTGTAGCCCATCATCCAAACATGTAGTATCTGTGAGGTCCTGTGAACATTTCTATGCAGAAGGTGTGACTATTGCAGTGCCATGGTCAGGCATGGGAAGAGACTTGAGGTCCGCAAGGAGTGAAGATAAACTACAAAGCCACATTCAAAGAGAGGAATGTACTTCCTCCTGGAGACAAGACCCGGATCAATTTCCTCTTGGCAATTGCTTCTTCATGAATGGACATTGCAGGGGGGGTTCTGCAACATGGCCTGAGGAGAAACTTCCCTTTCCTGAAGTAGAAAATGAACATCATCAGGACCTCCACCATAGAAGCCTTGAGGAGCAGGAAGTTCTGTCTGAGGCATGGGGACTTGTAATTTTGACTGCAGGATCAGATGGAAAGATCAAAACTTTCCACAATTATGGACTTCCCATCAAGCTCTAATGAATGAGATCCCGAACCCGAAGACTTAATTTGCAAAAAAGACGCACGAAATTGCCCCGTTCCCTCCCCTTGTGATTTAGTTAAGATCATCCAGGGGCTCAGAATCTTGCTGCTTTAAACATGTACATTCCTCTGTCTAATTATTCTGCAATTTTTTCTTATAGTCCTACTAGTTTAGCATACTCAAAATCTCAGAAGTAGAGTCAAGTTTTTTGACATGACAGTTTTTCCTTAGTTCTTTTATCTTACTGTAAATGTTGTTGTTCATAAAGAGGAATACAATCATTACTCTTATGTTCTTACTAGTGTCTGATCTTCTGAACCAGAACTTTTTTAAACTTACAAGTGATCAGTTGATATATATATATATATATATGCTAAGAAGGGTATGATTCTATAGTGAAAATTGGTTGGTTGATACTATCTGATAAAAATACCTTTAAACTTAGAAGTTTCTATTGATTCTCGCAATTGCTATGATAAACATGAACTTGGAGTGAATTATGTTAGGCTAAAGATTAGACTTTGACCTCGACCAATACTTGGAATCCTAATTTTGATTGTGTTTGTATACAAATCTAATCTTAAACTAATTCGGGTTTAAGAAAGTTTATGGGTTTAAAAATTTCTAATCAAGAAGTTGATTTATAGTATTTTTGGTAAGTTTATTAAAGTTTTCACCTCTCCTTTCATTTTTGATAGGATTGTAATACCCAACTCTTATGTAAGATTTCATAATACGAGTACTAGAGTAAGCTTCCATTAGCATAATGTCGGGCTGGAATTAGTAGTTGCGACTTAGTTCAGGTCCAGCTTGATCAGAATTTGGTTCAAATTGATTAAGCTTTGAGTTAAGGTTGGACCTTTTTTTAATTTTCAGCCTTTTTTTTAAAAAAAATTTGGAGTGCAGGTTTGAGCCTCTTGGCCTAATGCCATCCCTAGTTGGGATGATAAGGGCAGAAACTGGCTCTTGACTGCAGGTCCTGAATGATGGGTGAATCTTGGCAAGTTTCTAGTCCCGTTCCACATCAGAAGAAAAGAAGAAGGAAGATTTTGAATTGTGAATTGAGTGTTCATGAGAACATCAAAGGTTCAAGGAAAAGAAATTGTGATATTTCACATAGGTTTGGCAATCCTGGCTCAATTCAGGCTGAAGTTAATAGAGCAAATTGAGGTCATTCGAATGTTGGATCCAACTCGGGTATAGCCTAAGAGTTGGTTAAAACTTGGGCAGAATAGCTTGAACTTTATTATCAAAACATCATTTCAATTTAATTTTTTAAAATAATATCATTTTGGGACAGTTCGAGCTTATTTGAGGGCTCGGATTTAACAGGATCGAGCAATTATTATTCCTAATCTAATCTCATACCAAAAAGAATATGAAAAGTAAAAACTTTTATAAATTTGTATATTTTTTCCGTGATCTGTTAACTCTTTTAAATCTGAATTGAAATTGTTGTTAGACCACTCTAAACTTTGCTCTGCAATTTCCAACAAAAATGCTCCAGCCACCACTTTTCCTTGGGCAAATGACTTTCTTATTAATCTGTTTGTCTTGTCCATTTTCCTTCACAAAGAAGGCAATTCAAACTTGAGTAGTGCAGAATCTGCAGATCAAACTTGAAGAAGATGCAAAGAGTGTTTTAAACTAAAATCATATGTTCTTAAGTAAAAAGGTGAAAAGCAAAAAGAGATCAAAATATGTGCAGTTCTTATTCTCAACTTGGAACCATTAATGGGCTGCAATTCTTGGTAAGGTATCATTTAGAAGAATCTTCTCTTTTGCTTTTCCAGGTTTTTCTTGGCTTTAAAGACTGCTACTGTCTTTAGACTCTCATATGTTAAGCTTTGTACTTTGTCTAGTTATGTCCCAAGAAGAGCATGAAAGTAGTTGTACACACAAAAACTTTATTAAAACAGTGATCCTTTAGAATCAGCGCTTGGGCATCCAATCCATTGGCCCTTTCTCTTTTTTTCTGGACACTGTAGTTGCGAGATCGCTAGCCTCAAGTCAGACTCAATATATAAGGAATATGAGTTCATTTGCTCATATCTTGTTCACCTGGAAGAATTCCTGCAAGTTTTCCTGACAGACATCTTTTGCTAAGGTATGAAATACAGATTCTATGTATCATTTCTGTGTTGAATGCCTCAATATGATCTCCTTTTAAGAGAATTGCATCGATTACATGATACGTTCCTCGAAAATATATTCGTGTGAGCTCACATTTTTTTGTATGGATCTTCTTCAGGAATATCTATGGCATCATCTAGCGGTATGAGCTTCCGCAACTTCCCATCACGGAAGGCGAAATTACTTCCTTCAATATCACATGAAAGGTCAAGCAAGGACATAGGTAAGTAAGTTGTTCAATGACTATATGGCATTGAAGTTCTGATGAAACTATGCAGAAAGATTGTGATGCTGAGAAGAAGTTAATCATTTGTGAGGTACAGGGAAAACAAAGTAACGTTGAATCTTCACTTCGCAGATATAAAGGATACTGAGTACTTCCACAATCTGCCACTATACAGAGCTATCTACAATTGTGACTGGGAGGCTACAATGAAGTTCCTGAAAAATCATGAAGATGCACTGACTGCTAGTCTTTCAGCGGATGGAGATACAGCTCTACACGTCGCGGTTCTCGCCGGGCATGTAGAGATTGTAGAGGATTTGGTGAACAGGTTGGAAGCAGAAGACTTAACAATAACAAACATAAATAGTGCCACAGCACTTAACTATGCAGCCATTGGAGGAATTGTAAGGATTGCAGAGGTTTTGGTGACGAAGAACAAAGACTTACTTTGCATTCCAAACCAGAATGGCCTCATCCCAGTTGTTGTAGCCTCACTCTATGGCCAGAAAGACATGGTTCGTTATCTTTACGCAGAGAGTCCAAAAGAAGAGCTCAGTCCTGAAAGAGGCAAGAATGGGGCTATGCTTCTGACAACTTGTATTATTGATGAACAATATGGTATTACACAATAAATCTGATCACATATTACAATTTGTTTGTTGATCAATAAATCGTTCCTATGAAGTTTTCCTTGATCTGTTGTTTCTTTTCGGTTCATTGTTTCATGTAGACATTGCTTTGAATCTGCTTCAGCATTATCCAGAACTGACTTTCCAGCAAGATAGTGACAGTGATACAGCTCTTGATATGTTGGCTCAGAAACCTTCTGCATTTCTTAGTGGATGCCATCTTTCTGTGTGGAACTATTGGATATATTTGAGTACGAATACCCTTCTCTGCTGATCTTCACTTGAAGCAAGCCAGAATTCAGGCTTGTGTGAGAGCTTTTTCTGAATAAGATTGAATTCCAATGTACTCAATTCCTTTTCTTGTTTAGGTATCCGAGTACCTCAGTCCGATTCCACTGACAACTTCCATGAAGACATCGAAAGGCCCCAAAGCAGACAAACCGATCAAAGGAGCGCCACTAAACAAGGTTCTTTCAAGCACCATTTGTTTTAGAATGTCAATTATGCAGGTTGCTTACTATATTTGACTCTGCTAATCACATATTGCAGTATTCAACAAGTTGTTGGTGATGTTCTGGAAAAGCGTGACAGTATTTGGTAAGTAATAATGTACGAAATACTTCCTTTCAATATACAATCACCTGGAGTGCTAAAACATGTTGTACTCACACAGTTCCAGCTATCAAACACATGTATAACCTGAAATTGATGCATAGCCAAGCACATGAACTGCTCTGCTTCATCTGTCAACAACTATCAACTGTACACAAGTCCGAATTCAAAAGAGTTGGCGTGCAGAAAGCTGTATTTGATGCTATTAAGAACGGAATCGTTGAGTTAATCATTGAGATAACTGATCATTACCCTGATATCTTATGGATTGAGGACGATTCCAACCGCGGAATCTTTCTATATGCAACCTTGCAGCGCCAAGAAAAGATCTTCAGCCTTATATATAGGATGGGTGCAAAGAGGCATGCAATGGCAACATCTTGGGACAAGAATCACAACAACATTCTGCATCAAGCTGCATTCTTGGCACCATCCACTCAGCTTGATCGTGTTTCGGGTGCCGCATTACAAATGCAGAGGGAGCTGCAATGGTACAAGGTAAGGTAGATGCTTGAACAAACTTGGTAAGTTCTTCACAGGATTCTGTAATAGCAGCAGCACTTTTCCTCCATGGCAGGAAGTGGAGAAGGTCGTGCAACCAAAGTACAGGGAGATGGTGAATGCAAAGGGTAAAACGCCTCGAACATTGTTCACAGAATCACACAAGAAGCTAGTGGAAGATGGTGAGAAATGGATGAAAGACACAGCGAATTCAAGCACTGTTGTGGCTGCTCTCATAGCAACAATCATGTTCTCTGCATTATTTACGGTTCCAGGAGGGTATGATCAATTCACAGGGACACCACTGTACGTGGAAAGGAACTCATTCATGATCTTCGTAGTATCTGATGCAATGTCACTGTTTGCTTCAGCATCTTCATTGCTCATGTTTCTGGGAATCCTGACGTCTCGATATTCAGAAGAAGATTTCCTCAAGTCCCTCCCTACAAAGCTGATCATAGGCCTGTCAACTCTCTTCTTCTCCATAGCTACAATGATGGTAACTTTTGGAGTGACCCTAGTGCTTACCCTCCGTGAACGTTTATCTTGGGTTTCAGTTCCCATAATTCTGCTTGCAAGCCTTCCTGTCACTCTTTTTGCTCTCCTGCAATTTCCTCTGCTAATTGAGATCTTCTTCTCCACTTATGGACCTGGAATTTTTGACAAGCCTAAGAAGAGGTGGTGCTTTTGAGTTTGAGTTGCTTTTCTTATAACTGTGTGTGATCCTGAGAATGGAACTTTGAGAAGAAAAATAATTTTACTTTTTCAAGTTAAAATAATGTGATTATATTGAAACAATATAATAAAAAAAGGTTTCAAATATTTCCTTTTTGTGGGAATTATCCAAAATTAAAATTAAAATAATAAATTATAAATAATATTATTTATTCCTTTATTATTAATATCTTAAATTAGGTATTATAAAAGTAAGAATACTTTTTTATTTATTTAATTTGAATATATAGATACATGTAATGAGATAATTTTGTATATTTTTTAATATGCTAAAAATTATAAAATAAATGTATGCATTTTTCTTTTTATATATTCAGATAAAAACTTGTGAAATTATTATAATATTTATGTTCATAAAGATAACAATAAGGTCAAAAATACTTTAAAAAAATCAAGAAATGAAGATTGAAAAATAGATTTGGATTTAGGTCTTAGTTATGATTAAGTTTGAATAATATTTAAATTAAAATAATTTAAACTCAAATAAATATATTTGAGATTTTTAAATATACTTAAAATTTAGATATAATCGAAATCAATTTTACTTAATTTACAATAGGCCTACGGGCCCATACGAGAAGGAAAGTTAGACTACATACAAGTCTAAGTGAAGTTCTATCCTAAAACTAATTGGTGATAGGTGGAGTAGCCTACTACATTTATATGTTAGTTTTTTTCCTCTCCTTCTCTAACGTAGGACGAATTGTCATTTTTTATATTTCAACAAATTCGAGCACTAAAAAATCTAACATTTAACCAATTTCTTAATAAACTTAACGGGAGGACAACTAAGTTTGAGTATGACTCATCCATCCTAAAGTGAATGGGTCAGGCTTGGATTGACCGAACATTGAGCTTAATTTTCCTTAACTCAAGGCCCGATCCTTGTTAGGCCGACGAGCCGGGTAAGGAAGTGGTCGAGGGAAGATTATGTTAAAATATGTAATTTTGAACTAAATAAAGCAATTTTCTTTTTATGGTAGGGAATAATTACTTCTTGATAATTTAATATGAAATAGAAAATCTTCTTTCTAATATATTTTTGAGAAAACCTAAATTTGAATTTTGGTTTTTTTAAATAGGATATTGAATTTAATGTTGAATGGGAATACTTTTCTCTAAAATCTAGAATGCAAACTTATTCAAAGGTCGTTGTGGTCATTCTACACCAGAAACGGCTTCAAACGCAAAAGGCGCACATGAAATTCCGTGCGCACAAGCCGCGCACGTTAGCAACTGTCTCTTCTCTCTGGCCCTCTGGAAAAAAAAAAAACCTGAACAGTCAAAAGTATATTTTTAAACAGAAAAAAGGCAATTCCAGCTCTCTCTCTCTCTAGCTTCGCCTTTGTCTCTCTAGTGCAACATTTCCGATGGCTACGGCCTCCCCCACCTCCTCGACGGAGGCGGCGACGGCGGCTGCGCGGGGCTTCTCAGGGTCTCGTCGACGCACCCTAGCTCCTCGACGGCCTTCTCCGCCGCCGTCGCCGCCGCCAAAGAAGCTGAAATCGATGTCGGAGATACTGGCCACGGCTCGCTACGCGGTGGCGGAGCCAGCTGATTACAACAGCATTAGCTGCCAACAATGCGGCTCCGGCGACCGGCCGGACGAGCTGCTGTTGTGTGATAAATGCGATAAAGGATTTCACATGAAGTGCCTGAGGCCGATCGTCGCTAGAATTCCGATTGGATCGTGGCTTTGTCATAAATGCTCGGGTCAGCGACCAGCAAGAAGTAGGGGAAATTTATTGGTTTCGTCTCTCGGTGAATGTTCTTCTTTTGAAAATTTTTGGTTTTTTTCTTCTGGAGATGTAAAATTTTGACAATGTAGGTTCGTTTGGTTGAATTTTAGGGCTTTCGCAGAAGAAGATAATTGACTTCTTTAGGATTCAAAAGAGCATTGAGGAGAAAGAGAAATGGAGGTCTACTCTAGGTGAATTTCTTCATCATTAATGTTTTGTGGCTTTGTTTCTTTTTTCATGTTTCTGTTTGTTTTGGTTTTTCATTTGTTGATTCTATTGATGTTTTATGACTGAAACTGTTTCAGGCTTCGTGCAGCCAATTTCTACTCAAGTTAATGTGCTTCTCGTTCAACTTCTGGCTAGAAAATCATATCAAACAAGTATGAGAACACCAATGCAATAACATAACACTAATGAACATTATTATCCCCCTCTGATAGAGAACAACAAACACTTGATAGATTCAATTTAATGTCAAACAGAGAAGGTTGCTTTAATCAATAATTTAAGTTGCTTATCCTAGAAATTTGTGATAATTTAGACCTTTCATTGCAATTAGTAAACATGAAATTTCAATGAGCTAAGTATTCAGAAGAGCAATGTGAGAATCAAGAGTCTTAATCTTATATTAGTATGCATTCCTCCTTGTTCACTGAAACATGATTGTTTTTACATTACATTTTACTATAATGGCCTTCTATTAACTTAACCTGTAGTGATAGCCATCTATTGCATCGTAGAAGAAAACAATATGTAAGCATACATGTCAATAAGGATGCCAACTTTATACTGATCATGCTCAGTCAATTGCGTAATTAATGCCTGATAGCAGGTTTTGGGTCTTCCTATCTGATGCAAAGCTGTTGGAATAAGACATGAGGCTTAGTTTTCTGAAGATGCATGAGCGATCACCAAATTTGGCATTTATATGCAAATTTAAGTTTAAGCTAGATAAAGTATTAAGTACTTAAGGTGTTTTTCGGTATTAATAGTCTACCTTCTGCCATTGTTGTTTTTGTTACACTTTCAATTTTAATAATGCTGCTTTTCTGATGTCTGATTATGTTGGACAATTTAATTAGTGTCCATACTGAACTTCTTTCCTTGCCATATATGACATATATCAATTAGTTTGGATTCTTAGAAGCAACTAACGCATCTAATAGCATGATGTTGATGTTTGATTGTAAGCCACCCAATAAAATCACCGAAAATATATGTTTAAGTGCTAGGGCATTTAATAGTCTGTTATACTTCTCTGAGGTGGCTTTCAGGGATGTATCCTTACATTTGACAGATATCACAGAACACGTAAACTAAGATGTATCCTTACATTTGACAGATATCACAGAACACGTAAACTAACTCCTTATCCTAAAAAAGTGCACAGATCATATTGGAATATAACATCTTTCAGCAGTACGGATATACGTTTTTTTGGAAAGCTCCATAAATTCTATATTTCAATGAAGAGTGTCATTTATGTGAGTAGAAAGACATAAGCATGTGCATTTTAATATGCACGTCTATGCAGAACCTGAATAGGACTCCCTATCTCTTTTGCTCCGGGCTGATTGTTTATTTTGAAAGGCAGCAAAGTTTGTACAATCCAAGTTGGCTAGTTGAGTTCCACAACATAAAAAGCTGCATTTTTTTTCAAAGTCTCTAGTTACCATTTAACTAGATTTAGAAGCAGTGCAAGAAGACCCCTTGAAATTCAACATACAATTCCAAGATGGCGCATATAAAGAGCCTCTTGCCCCTCTTGGCTCTTCGTTAGGCTCTTAGTTGAACACGTAGTTGTGGCATTCATGAATTGGGGGAGATCTATTCTTGCATTCCTTTGTTTCTTTTTCTGTCATGAACTTTCCATGCAATTCTATGATAATATCGTGTCTATTATTTGCTTTTCATTTTTTCCCCATCTAATTAAGTAATTTTTGCTGAGTCACTGTACAATGTACTTGGAGATGAATTCTAACCTAAATGATAAATGCTTATTGACAAGGATTCTTTCACTTTGCATATGGACAGTTAACGGGGAACTTTAGTTATATTGTTATTTGTACTAACTTTTTGGAATTGCCAGTAATCAAGAAAAGTAGCATAGATATTGGGCTCCCTATTCCATTTTGTGTGCAATTTGCGGCTTATTATTTGGTATTAGCATGTTCAAAACCTCGTATTCTGTTACCGATCTTTGCTTCCACAAGCATAGTGTTCTGTTAAGACAAAACAAACCTTAAAATGCTGAACTAGTATTGTCTTAAATTCATTATCCTATTAAGTGTTTTTGTGCTTTGTTTGGTATACCAGTTCCCTGAAGTCTCCAATTTATGCTTTTCATTAACTAATTTTTCAATAGTTAACTCAAATATTTTCTTTTGCTTCTCTTGACTTGAAGAAACTCGAAAGCGTCGGAAACGTTCTGGACCATTAGTTTATCAAAAGAAAAGGCGGAGACTACTGCCATATATCCCCTCAGAAGATCCTGCTAGAAGGTTGAAACAAATGGGCACCCTTGCTACTGCTTTAACAACATTGCACATGGAATTTAGTGATGATCTGACCTATTTAACTGGCATGGCTCTGAGATCAGCCAATCAATCAATGTTCGAAGATGGTGGTATGCAGGTATGAACTTAATACCTATTATTCTTATTTTCCTTCAAGTTCATTTCGATGTCATCAATTACCAGTCAGTATGGGGTGTTTTCATTAGGTTCTAACAAAGGAGGACACAGAGACCTTAGAACAGTGCAGAGCCATGTACAGAAGAGGCGAATGCCCTCCCCTCATAGTTGTTTTTGATTCATGTGAAGGGTACTGGAACCTATTTGAAGTGCTAGTAACGCTTTATTTGGTCTCTGCATAATTGAGTCGGTTCGAAGTTGTTTTGTGTTGCAGATTTACAGTTGAGGCAGATGGCCAAATAAAGGATATGACATTCATAGCAGAATACACCGGCGATGTGGATTACATTAGAAATCGTGAACATGATGATTGTGATAGTATGATGACACTTCTTTTATCAAAAGACCCATCTAACAGCCTTGTCATCTGCCCTGATAAACGTGGAAATATTGCTCGATTTATCAATGGCATTAACAATCATACTCCGTAAGCCTGCATAACCTACTCTCCTTAATACTAATAAGTGAAAGGTATAGGTCTCATGGAAGGGCATTCTAATTACTCCCATATTTAGAATCCTTTTCTGAGTCATGCTTCATGTTTTGTAGCACTGGTCCAGCCTTATCCCTCAGCTTTTTCATTTCCAAAACTCTACATTATTTTTATTCCAAACACTTATTCAAAAGTCAGTTTAGTATGAATTTGTCTCTCATGGTTAAATCATATCCAATTTTGTGCAGGGATGGTAAGAAGAAGCAGAATTGTAAGTGTGTGAGGTACAGTGTGAATGGTGAATGCCGGGTCTTTTTGGTCGCGACTCGTGATATTGGTAAAGGGGAGAGGCTATACTATGATTATAATGGATACGAGCATGAATATCCTACTCAACATTTTGTCTGAGATAACCAATAGAAAGTGACTAACAATCCTGAAGAACTTGGATGCAACTGTAGATCCTGATTAGATTCTTCTCATTCAAGAATTTATTTCACAGCTTACTGATTAAAAAAATTTAGATTTCTCCATTGTACTGATCATTTATAGTAATTTATGATGTAAAGTTTTCCTATTTGAGGCAAAGAGGAAAATAGAGAGGCGTAAGTCTTTTCCCTTACATGATTAGGACAAGTTTTGGCTTGCCTCAAATATTTACAGGAAACTCTTTTTGTCATACAGGTTTTTCAATGCAACCCTCTCGTTTCACCTGATGACTTTTTTACTTTCAGTGCCTCCAACTAGTTTCAATGGAAATAATAGTGATTGCCATTACATTACATTTCTCATTTCTCATCTCTCTCTGTCTGAATTTTTATGTTTACTTGTATAGATATTGTGCTCAGTAGCTTGATACATAATCTGATCCAACTTGTGTAACCTAAATCAGTTTCTGCATAGCTTTACAGGATCATCAATCCATACCATAGTACAATTCATTCAATCTCTTTTCATATACCTTGTCTTCTCCTGAGTTCGACCTTGTCAATACTGGTTTTCCAGTAGTTCCTGACAGTACTCAATGTACAATTTTTTCATATTTACTATAGTGTCAGCTCTTTCATTCAGAAATCCGTTTCTTATTTCAGTCAAAATGACATCAAGGTGAATGAGTACTTCAATGAGGGGTCCTGGCCTCTTTTATGTTCTTGGCATTTCTCATCTGTGTCGAATATTAGTAACATGTTTTCTGGCGTTATGTTCTTCAAATGAGAAATGTTTTGGATGCTTTTGATGGATGTTTGGAAGTTTGCAGGAAAGTTCATGGTAAGTAGGGATGGCAAGTTGGTCCGGGTTAGTGGACCTGTACTAAGTTATGTTTAACTTGATGGGATTCAAATTTGTGTGCAGATCAAGTCCGAAAAAGGATTTGGGCATCGTTGTACCTAAAGTTTTGGTCCGAATTTTCCATCCAAAGATCCAACGTCGTATAAGTGGAAATAAATCATCTTGACTTATGAACTCAATTATTCAAATTCAATTAAATTCAATTTTACGTTCGGATTTTTTGTTTAGATTTAATGCATTAACAATAATAACAATAATAATATATCACTCTCAAGGATGATTCTTTTTTAAAAATAAAAAAGTTAATTATCATTATGGTTCTTATATATATATTTGCGTGTATAAGACAGTAACATTTAGAGAAATCTTGCTGAGACACGAGATCTGAAGAAGTCGAGTAGTATGCAACCTTACTCTTAATTAGTAGAGAGATTGTTTTCAAATATGTATATATACACTCAATAGAAATCTTACTAAGACACGATATGAAGAGGTCGAATATTATGCAACCTTACTTTTAACTAGTAGAGAGATTGTTTTCAAATATGTATATATGCACTCAGTAGAAATCTTACTTAGACACGATCTGAAGAGGTTGAGTAGTATGCAACCTTTGCATTCTACTCGATCTCTATGTGTGTATATATATATATATATAACCTTATTCTTAAACAGCGGAGAGATTGTTTTCTAATTTCATCCTAATTTTTTAATTTTAGCTTTCTATTGAAATGTTTTTATTATTTAATAAAAGTGAACAAATTGTTTGATGCTAATTTTATCTTAAAATTTTTGTATATATTTTTCAATTACTCTACAACTTTGTAAGTTTACCAATAAAAAGACTAATAAAAACATTTTGTTATATTAAAATTAATACGATTAATAAATGAATAAAACTAACAATGAAACTATTAAAATAACAATAAATTAATATAAACAAAATAAATAAATTAAAGTCGCATTCATTATCTTCACTGTTTCTTTTAACTCCTCGAAATGCCAAATCATGATTACATTCGAAGCACAAAGGAGGCCGCCGCTCTCTCCTGACTCGTAGATAAGAAAGGTATCACCTTTTTATATATTTTTAAAATATGCTATTTATAATTTAAACCTAAATTTAGTTTTTTTTATAAACTTAAATTTTATTTATTGATTTATATTAAATTTGGCATAAAATGCTAACTTTAGACTTGATTTTATTATATTTTCTTAAAATTTATTTATTAATTTATATTAAATTTGGTTTAAAATGCTAACTTTAGACTTGATCTTATTATATTTTCAAGAACATAAAGAATTAAGTTGAGCGGCAAAATAGAGCAGCCTCTATGACTGCTCCAATGGGCCAGGTAATGTGTGAGTTAGCTCACATGAATGATGAATGCCTCGTGAAGATTGACTTGCTGAGGCACCTGAACAAAGTTTTCCCAATAACTTGGTGTCACCATCTTGAGCACTAAAAGTGTGTGCAGAATATACCCATCATTGCACAAAAGGACACTGATCCTCTCTTCACCTCCTACGTAGCTGACAAGTGTCCTTTTGGAAGACAAGTCACTGTACCCTCTTCTTAGATTGGTTCCATCACCATGATTTTATCTTTAAACACCATTAATGAAAGCTCAGATCTTTATTAGTGGAGTTTGGAGAGGATGACAGCTTTTATGGTGTCATTTTCAAACCCCTTTCAAAAGTATATTCTTCTTTGATAATTCTAGTTTGTTTTGTTTTGTAAGGATTGCTGAGTGAAATTTGTTCTACAGTAGCAGATCTTTTGATCATAATATGACCTCATCTTTCATCATATCAAAGCTGTAAAAAATCACATAAACCAGCAAGCCACAGGTAGAGACTAGAATATTTAAATAAGAACAGCCCATCTTTTCTTTTCTTCAAACCCAGGAAAGGATGGGAAGTTTAGAAGAGGACAGACTGGTTCAGATGGTGCATGACTTCATGGAATCAGAATCATCACCTACCCCTTTTCCTAATTCCTCCTCAGAGTTCCATTCTATTAACCATCAAGCTAAAGTTTCCACTCTGCAGGTACTCTTGATATTGCAGTTGTTGGGTGTTCCTGGATGACAATTTTGTTTGTTTTTAATGGGATTTTTCTTGTGATCTCGGGATTTTCCAGGAGATACTTGGAACTGGGATAGAACCTGAGTGTAAAGTTCTTGGGAGGGTGTTGAAGCACATGAGAAACAAAATGGATTCTGAGAAGACAACTGTTCTGAAGAAATGGCTTGTCATGAAGTTGAAAATGGATGGCTTCAATGCTTCCATTTGTCACACCTCTTGTGTCACTTCCTTGGGATGTCCTGCAGGTGGGTCTCTCCATATTTTCTTTGTTCATTTAAGGTTCAACAAGAATTGGAATTTTTGTGATTGATTTGTGTTCTATACAATCTGGTATTTACTGGATTTAACAGGTGATTATGAGTACATTGAGATTGTATCCAAAACTGAGAATGACTATCCACTGAGGCTAATAGTTGATATAGACTTCAAGTCTCAATTTGAACTGGCAAGACCAACAAAGTCCTACAAAGAACTAGCAGACACATTACCATCCATATTTGTAGGAAATGAAAACAAGCTTATGAAGATAATCTCTGTGCTTTGCTTCGCTGCTAAACAGTCACTTAGAGACAGAGGTCTTCATGTACCTCCGTGGAGGACTAGCACTTACATGGAGTCCAAATGGCTATCTGGGTGCACCAAAGTTACTGCTCAAACCACCATCAGCCACACCAGAGATGATAGGGAAGCTAAAAATGGAGGACATGGTTTCAGCATTTGGGTGCCTCCAATGGTTAAGCCTAAGACAAGAAATTTGGTTGGTGGTTCTGGTTTGTCTAGACAGTTTTCTAAGATGGGTATTAATTGTTGTTGAATTTTACTAATCAAATAACCTGAATCTTAGTTTTGATAACGCCAAGTGCAAAATAACACATTCAGATTCATTAATATGAAATCCGATACGGTATTTACAGCTTTAATCTTCAAGCTTAGGTTGATCTTTAAACAACCGTATGACTACATACCTGCATATGTAGTTCTCCAATTGCTTGTACGAGATTTAGAACTCGGGTGGGGATTTGTCGATCGTCTGTGTGTTCCTTGGGAATTTTGCAGAAACTTAATATCAACTGTTTAAAATCCTGCTACTGTGATAAGCTGAAATCTTTCCAAGATTTGAGGTGAAGCTATGCTGCTGCCTCAAGAACAAAGTCTACCTTTGATGGCTCATTCAACTACCAATTTTATTACTTTAAAAACATTTTGATAAAAGAAAGTGGGTAATAGTTATGCAAATTTTCCAATTTTATCGTGGTCGATTTTAGCTCAAACAATAGCAAAAACAATGAAAAGATAAATGATAAAAACACTATAAATTTGATAACGTAATTCGACATACTTTGCGTACGTTTATGAGACCTTCGTTCAGATTAATATTTTTAAGAAAATGCAATAAAATTACACAAGGTCACATTGAAGTAATACTACTCATTCCTTGTAACTATTTCTTAATTTTAATTCCCGTGAAAGATTTTTACACCAAATAACATGACCGACTAATGTTAACCTCGTCAAATAATTTTTTTAAACTACTTTTAATTAAACGTCAATTAATAAAAATAACTCAAATAATCAATCAACTAAGAATATAATAATGATATACTAGAAATAAAAGAAAGACTTCTCTATAGTTTCAGTTTTTCGAAATACATCTGAATAATTATCTATCAGTTGAGTTGATTCATCCCAACTTCAATACCAGACCTCTGAACAGTATGCGAATCCAACAAAACAAGAATCTCAATGTTCTCCACTCACGCAAATTGTCTAGTTTCAATAACTTCAATTAAACTATATGGGACACTACAAACACCATATATATTTCACACTCAATCCCAGAAGAATAGCTCTCTTTGAAATTAGAAGTTAACCCATGGTGTATATGAAACCAGAACACGAATACTATATAAGAACAACTCTTTGAAATTTGAAGTTCACTGACGGTATTTCACGCATTAGGAGCACATGCACAACACCAGATATATCTTTTCCATACTTCAATTAACTCCACCCTACAGGTTGATGCAACACACACGGATACTATGATGGAAACGAGCATGATGATCACAGTCAAAAACCCTTGACCAACACGTAACAACTACTTCCCTTTTTCTTCTATTCACGAAATCCAACAGGACACAATTCAATTACCAACAGGATAATAGATTTTAATATAGTGTAGGATTTTTTCACAACTACAAGTGTAATAACCACATCTTTTTAAATCCCAATCTAATTAATATCTCATATGTCCAATTAATAAATAAGATGTCAAAATTAAATAAAAAGATATATACAATATATCTTAACACATTTATTTGGCTCTTTTTTCTCTACAGATAAGCACAAGCAAGCATATCCAACTGATCAAGCTTTTGGATGGTATTATCATTCTTAAACCATCATAAGTATATCCATTGACGTAGCTACCCCTGGCTCTCCAAAATTTCTTAAAAAATAAATATTATATATAGATATATATATAAAAATGAAATTATTTGAGAGTTGACCCTTTTAAAATTTAAAAAATTAAACATTGAGCCCTCCTACCTTCCAGGCTGCCTGAGTATATCCAAATGATCAAACTTTTGGATGGAATTATCATTCTTAAACCATCATCTGTTAATTTTCCAGATTATCTGCAGAGAAAAAGAGCCAAATCAATGTTTAAAAAAGTAGTAGTTGAATGAGCCATCCAAGGTAGATTTTGTCGGATCCAAGAACTATATATATAAAGAACTAAAGTCCATGAAAGCTGAAACTTAGGATTCCACCATATTCAGAGCTGACGTATGGATACAAGCAACAAAGTGAAAGGTGCAAGAAAAGGGAGACAAACCAGTGGCTCCATTAAAACAGATGGCACAAAACAAGGGGAGGCTTTTCATACTCTCCTGACAATATACGAGTTCTTCAAAAAAGTGTATTATCACTAAATATTTAATTTATATATATAGGTTTGATTCGATCTAATTTATTAAAATTTAATGAGTCATACGTAAAATTTAAGTCAATTCAAATTTTTATAAATTAATATTTTAATGCGGATTAGTAAATTCAATTCCTTAAAATTTTTATTTAATCCAAAAGTTAATTTAAATTTGAATTAGAAGATGGTTTAATTTAATAATTCTATTCATAATAAAAGTTATAATGGATATGAAGAGAGTATAAAATCTACATGTTAACGCTATTCTTTTTATTATTTATCATCGTCATCATACCCAGTTCAAAACCTCGCAATAAAACAGGTTCTAGGGAGATTTAATAATACGCAGGCTTACCTCTACATAATTGAGAGGCTGTTTTCGGTAGGCCACATGCAAATGTGACAATAAAAGAGTGATGCAGGTTAAAGAGTAAATTATTATTATATTATTATATAATATAAATTAATAAAAACTATTTTCCATTTAAAGGTACTTGTATATAATTTAGTAATCAAAGCTTATTTGTATGTTTCAAATATTATATTTTAATTTATATATCTTATAATTGAAAGGGTTACTTAGTTTATTTGATATTTCTATTAATCCTATTAATACATATAATTAATTTTCTCTAATTTTTTATGTTTAAAGTGATGTCTCAATTTCTTGAGATTTAATTAATTCGAATATTGTTTATCACAGAAGGGCCCAAGCCTAACTCGATCTGACCTAAATTATTATTTTTTAAAATTAAAATGTCAAAACGACGCTCGATCTGACCTAAATTATTATTTTTTAAAATTAAAATGTCAAAACGACGTCGTTTTGCTCTTACTTATCAGACCAGGCCAATGTCAATGTCAACATGGGCCTAACCTTTCGACCTCAGCCCGGGCTAGGGGCCCTATTGTCATCTTTAGGAGAGGAAGGGATTATTACCGCAACTTAATTTAAAAAGTTCAAGATCAGGCTTAGGCCTAACCCAAAAATAACAAGTGGGCTTGAAATATGGGTCAAGATCAAGCCCTAGAGGCTTTTCATTATTTGTTTGCAGTTCAGTGCTTAAATTAATTTTAATTACATTCAAGTCCCTTCCCAAGGAAAATCACTAGGGTTTAGTGTCGACTTTTGTTCTCGCTTTGCTTTGCGAAATCAAAATCGTCCCTTTCTTCGTTATCTGCCTGAAAATGACGAAATTCAGAAAGCTGAGTCGACCCACTGGTCACCGTATGTCCATGCTCAGGTCTTCTTTCAACTCTCGCTCTCTCTTTTCCTTTCCTTTTCTTTCTCTCTCTCTCTCTCTCTCTGAAGTTTTGTTTTATTTTTGCTTCATCGATTCTGCTTTACTCTATTGATTTTGTTTGTTTTCGTGTATTTAATTTGTAGGACAATGGTTTCCCAGTTGGTGAAGCACGAACGTATTGAAACTACTGTTGCGAAGGTTGCTACTTTTGTGCTTTGTCCTTCATTTCTTAGAGGTTTTTTTTCATGCATTGTGTATTCACTAGTTAAGTGTTTTCTGTTTCGACTGGGATTTATGTTACTTTGGTAAGGTTCCTTTTATGGTTTTTTTTTTCCTTATAATCTTTGTAGAATATCAGATGTTAGACTTAGAGATAGTTATGAGTAATGCTTTCACTTCACAGGAATTCTTCTTATTGAATTTTTCTACTGTTCTTGTAATTGGGAAAAAGATAGTTGATTTAACTTTGATGGAACATAGTGATGATTCTTTTGTGTTTCAGGCCAAAGAGATTCGACGACTTGCTGATAATATGGTACAAGTTGGAAAAGAGGTTAGTGCTTGCATCTAAGTTAGTTATGTGATTAGCTTGCCTTCTTGTGATGATTTAATCATCAATAGACGTTATGAGTAACTGAAGGAAAACGGGACAACTAGAAAGGAAAGTGATGTTTCTAAATCTGGTTTTGATCTTAGCTTGTATTCTTTCAAAAAATTTGAGCAGACTTAGAAGATAGGATGGAAATGTTCGAGACTTTGGGAAACAATGTGGTTGGATTTAGTTGTAGAACTAGTGACTGTAATACATCCTAATTAAATTGCTGGAAGTGTCCATGATCTTCAATTGATGTTTCCTAATCTTATACGATGATTGGCAACTGCCTCTTTCTAGTTTCGTTAAATCTCGCAAGTGTAACCAGTGTGCCATTGCCGTACAAACTTGGACGGCATAAATCTGCATGTACTAAACCAAAGAGATCGAAAAATTTATTGTGTAGATATTTTCCTGTATGAAGTCATATTTTTTGAAACAGTTGGAGCCTTTATATATGAGCTTTATATTTTAAAACTTATGTTCCTTCATGATAAACTTATTTTATCTTGAAAGAACCACAGGGTACCCTTTGTGCTGCTAGGCGCGCTGCAGGCTTTGTGAGAGGGGACGATGTTCTTCACAAGCTCTTTACAGAGCTAGCTTATCGTTACAAGTAAGTCTTTTGCTTCTTTCTTCCTTTGGTCTGACCATTTTAAATAATGTTCAAATTTGACTTCGTGTTATGCCTCACAGGGATAGAGCAGGTGGGTACACAAGACTGCTCCGAACTCGCATAAGAGTTGGTGACGCTGCACCAATGGCCTACATTGAGTAAGACCTGTATATCAACTTGAGATCTTTTTCCTCTAAGACATGCTTGTGCTCCATCTTGCTCTAGCAATTTGTCATTTAATAAATGGTAGTGACAGCATAGTGTTATGTTGCTGTGTCATGGTGATTTCAATCAAATGTCGATATTGGATCCTAGCATCTTTCTTTTGGAAGAACCATGTCAGCTTGTATGAATTAAGTTGAATTTTAGGGGTATGTCATCCTATATGAAACAAGCTTTCTTTGAATCAGTGGAAAACGGTCATTTAGATTGACATTTATGCGTGCACCGCACTTATATAGATTCTATAACTATATTTTCCATATACGAGCAGGTTTATCGACAGAGAAAATGAACTTAGGCAGTCAAAACCTCCTACACCTCAAAAACCACAGAGAGTTCCTTTGGATCCATGGACAAAATCTCGGCTTAGCAAGCAATTTGCTCCCCCGAAAGAGGCAAAGAGTTCAGACCCTGAGATATGAAGCAGAAGCTACTGGGGGCATGACCATCTCCAAGCTCTTTTGAGGCTACATTTCCAGTATTCCGGTTACGGGTCAAAATTCACCAACCTCATTTATCCCAGTAAGCATCTACTTTCCTGCCAAGACCATGAGATGAATAGATCGAAGCACAGATCAAATTAAGTTTTCCATTTATAACTAAAAGTGAATGATTCCTGTATAAGTAGATGTTCTTCTATCCATTTTTGTCTTTGCAAATTGGAGTGAAATTTTGAAGCTGCAGGCTTGTCATTTTTCAACTACCACTCCTGTTAAATCATTCAGATAAAGTTGGTCCAATGGTTATATTCAGAAATGCTTTGTCCAAGGAACTTGTACCGTCCTGTTATTGTATCATGATGACCTAAGAATAAGCCTATGTAACACTATACTATGCCTGATCGTTGGAAGCCATGAGCTCTAGTTTAGTTAAAAAAAAGTTTAATTCGTTAGATTCTTAAGATTTGATATATTATTAAATATAATTCTTAATTTATAAAATAACTAATAATTCTTTTATAATTTTAATTTTATAACAAAAATGCTAATTTGTAACGAAAATTAATAGTAAGGAATAAATGTTATAAAATTTAAATTATAAAATGTTGTTTATATTTTTAAAAATTTAAGATTACGTGAATAATATATGAAATTAAAGGAGTTTAGCGGAATTATAAAAACAATTGAGTCTCAAGTGAAGATGAGGACTTGAAAAGGCTTGAAATTGGATTTTTAAGATTGATTTGAATGTCTGATTAAATTTTAAATCAAGTTTAATTTAACTTATTATCAATAATTAAAAAATTTAACAGATTCGGGAAGTTCAATCATAAAATCTTGAACCGATTGACTTTTCGATTTGATTTAATATTTTGGTTTGATTTATTTTAGTAACACTTTTAAAAACGGAACAACTTATTAATTAATCAATCAATTTAACAAATTAATTTTTATAAATCAAAATCAACTGATTTATTTTTATTTAACAATTTTGTAATTAAACTTTGAAATTTTGGAGCTAAATCCAAATAAAAAATATAATTTTTTTAAATAAAAAAAGCATATAATTGTAATTTTAAATTAGGTTATATCACCAAAAAAATCCAATATCAAACAAAATAAATCAATTAACCGACCCACGAATAGCCTTTTAGTTAATGAAAATTAGTGACTTGGCGTTGAAGCAATAGTAAAGGTGAGGCCTGCACGCTTGGTTGCTTGCAGGTCGAAGAGATAGTCCTATCTCATCTCATGCATGAGTTTGACTAGGGACATTATAATTACCATCTAAAAGTTCCCATCCACCAATAGTATTAGGGCACATCATCTCACTCTTCCATTTCATCAAAAGTAAACCCCAAAAATTTCATAAAAGTATAATTTTTATATATCATTTTGTATTTTAAGTTGAATAAGGTGAAAAAAATATTAAAACAAATAACAATAAATAATTATTAAAACTTTTGTGAAATATATTAATTATGATATCTATATTTTAAATAATATAAATTGTAAAAATTTATTAGAGATTATAATGTTATTAATATCGTTTTAAACCAATGTTAAATTAAATAAGAAGTTACCGTCAGAAAACACTGGTCAGACTGAAGCCGTCAAATGATTAAAAAAGATTAGTCAGCATTCACCTTTATTAAATATTTTAAAGAGTTTAGGGCAATATAGATAAAGATATAAGAATTTATTTATTAATTTTAAATATTAAGTTGTGATTTAAATCATTATCATCATCACATCCAGACCGAAGTCCTACAATAAAGCAAAATTTGGGAAGGTCTGATATTACGTAACCTTACTCCGGTATAGTAAAGAGGTTGATTTAAATATTTGACCTAAAGTAAGCCTACCAGATTAAGCCTCTTAACAGGGCATCAACTTCTGGTGTTCATTATTACATTTACCAGAACAAAGGGTCCTAGGACCTACCCTTTTGAGCCATGAAAACAGAAACTTTCAGTTTGATGCCAACCGAACAGATGAACAACCCCATTGTACTTTATCAGATGAAAACAATCATGTTCTCCCTAATCCTTGGATGGTTATGCCCCCCTTTTCTTGACCCATTTTGAGTCAGACAACCATCCCCATTACACAGTACCTAAACCTTGATACATTTGGCAATTCCAGAAACAGTAATACTGTCCTTAGAAGTACTGCACCAAAGTTTCACCAGAATCAATAGTTTCTGAGTTAAACTGTTCATACCACGTTTAAGAAAAGGAAGAGAAGGAAGTTGTGCAGATGTTTAGAATAAGAAAAAGTCTCTGGTTTATCTTCACTTCAAGTCTTACCTTTGGTTGCATTTCTTGGCTTCGAATATACTGTATATTAAATTACTGAACAGATTACGACTCTTCCATTGCTAAAAACATTAAAAGCTCTTCTTTCTTTTTTTATTAATGTCTATCCATTTTTTCTTGTAACAGTCCACTTCTGCAAACTTGTATGTGTGTATACAAAATGTTTCAGTTGATTAATTAATGCATGGTATACTGACAAAGGGATGGAGTAACAGAAGGATACGTAGCGATAGGTGCAAGGTTTGTGTCACTACAAAGAAGTCCCACCTTCTCTGTGTGTTTTTTTTTTTTTTTGGGTTTCAACAGACATATCTAGTGGTATCTGTGATCTGTCAAGGTGGCAACTTCGTGTTTGGTCTAGATCTAGTTGAAGCCTTCAAAGCTAATGCTTGTTACATTTTCATGATTACTACTGATAACAATGCTTAGTCAGGGCCTTATATACAGTTCAACAAGATTTACTATTTAGGTTTTCCTATAATCGACCTGTTTGCTTGTATGCAAAGTAGGATATAAAAAGAGAGGATAAAATGAGGGAGAAGAACAAGAAAAGAAAAGAAAAGGGTTAGTGTAATTTATCTTTTTCGTTTTAATTCTCTTATTTTTTTTGAAAAATTATTACTTTTTTTTTTTATAACTCAAGTTCTGATCTTAGATAGTATTAGAGGTACCTGCTCCTGAAAGATGGGTACCAGAGTCACTCAAACTCATAGATAAATAAATCCGGGTCTGATCTTAGATAGTATCAGAGGTACTTGCTCCTGAAAGATGGGCTATCATAAGGAAGATTACATCACCTTAAATAAAGGATGCTCCTCCTAAGGCTCAAACCCACAACCTTCACACAATCCTATCCCCTTTTCTACCACTAGGCTACCCCTCGAGGGGCTTGGAAAATTATTACTTAATTTGCTATGGTGTTGTTTACCTGTTATGCAAATTTCATATATTTTATTAGTTTTTTCTTTTTTAATCTAAAGCAATGTATTATTGAAAATTTTAATTTCCATTAAATCGTTTGAGTTATAAAAAATGAAAATAAAAAGAATATGAAAGAAAAAATTAGAAAAAGTCTTAAATTTCTTATAATTTAACATTTTTTATTTCAATCCTTATATTTTAAAAACTCTCATTTATCTCTTTGTAATATTATTTAGTTAAATTCATCATTTGATTTTAGTTCATTCGTACCAACAAAACGATATTAAAATGACTTATTTTTTATAATATTATTTAGTTAAATTCATTATTTGATTTTAGTTCTTTCTTGTCAACAAAACGATATTAAATTGAAATTTAATAATTTCAATATTATAATTTTTCCTAATAAAGCGAGAACATATCACAATTCGGGAACTTGATAAAAGATTTTATATAATAACTAAATAGTACTATAATGTGGGTGAATCCTACTTAGTAATTATTTCCTAACCTTGGTGTTTCTAAACCTTCTTATTATGATTTTGACCAGTCCGCTAAGTCCAGTAGTTTGGTGAGACAGCTTTTGAAAGCACTCTTAAACCAATATTACTTTTGCATTAAGAAAGTGTGATAAACCACATTCTCATTGCACATAAGAACCAAACTATATCAGAAGACTAAGTCATGAATCTTAAACAAACGGAAGAAAAGCTTGCAGGTTAAAAAAGGAAGTGTTCAACTAATTAGACTGTTGGATTGCATTATCAGTCTGTTTTCTTTCTGCTGATTCAACAACACTGAGACCAGAGTAATCATGTTGCCAAATTTGGGTTATTGAGAAGGGACATTTGATCATCTTTTATTCCCTAATCCATTTCCATCAACCAAACCAAATTGTTTTCACTAACCTAATGCAGCAACTACTTCCACATAATGATGATGCCTCACTTCAAATTTTCTTGGAGAATGAAAGCTGATGAAGATCATGTTTTTTTGGTCATAGCAAGAATTCCTGATCTGTTTGCTTTGTGTTAAAGTTACCATTCTTCTCTTGATGGTTTGCCTCAGAATGCATATCTATCCATTTTCTCTAAATAATGGTTAAAAAGTTTCTTAATAAATAGGTAAAAGAAATTATAATTTAAAAGAATTCATAAAAAAAACTCATAAAATTTATTATTTTTAAACTTTTATTAAAAGATATTAGCATATTGATACGAACAAAATAAACGAATAATCAAATATTACCGATATGAAATTTTAAGACCACTCTTAAACTTAACTCGGCTCAATTAAATCCAACACAAACCAGTAATTTAAAGATAAATCATTCAATCATCATAATAACATTCAAAGTTTTGAACTTTGGACCTTCAGCACTATTAAATGATTATACTCAAGAGTACCTCAAGTAATGCACGTTGGTCTTTTAAGAAAATCTACACTTAATCACAACATCTGGTTAGACTTAACTTTGCAGAAAGACCATGCCAACCTTGATTGCTTAGGTAACTTCCAAAAAAAAAACTTGGATTGCTTAGGAATAAATACCAAGAAAAGAATATGAAAGTATCTGAAAGGAACATTCACAAAATAAGCGGAAAAAAAGAAAAAAAAATGGAAGAGTAGGTGAGAACTAAAAATAATCAAACAGAAGTCTTATAGGAAAATTCGAATGGAAGTTACTTTGTCTATATTGACACTCTTCATTCCTTACTCTCAAACTGTCTTATGCTCTTTCTCCATTACCTTTCTATTGGATAGAGTTTCAGACATCATCATAGGTTTTGCTTCATCAACTTTTCTTTCCTCTATCTCTCTGATGATACCTCTTTGGAAAATGGATCACGTTTCCATCCTGATTCTGCTGATTATGATTTTCTTTATTCCCTGGTTTCATGAAGCATAATGACCAAAGTTCATGATTATTGAAAAACTTTTGTTGAAAAGTTTGAGTCTTTTACCTTTAACAATGTCCAATTTTCTTATCTTGTTAGTACCATCTTGCTAGTTTTGCTTCATTAAACTAGCAACTTTCTTTTCAATCATTCTGGTGAAGAATGTTGATATCTCATCATCTTCAACTTTAGCTATAAAGAGAAGAAATCAATCATTCACTATTGTCTCTTTCTTGTTTCTATTCTTTTTCTTACTAAAAAATTGCTTTTTTGATGTTTTTGTAGCTCAGATGCTGCTGCTCTTCTGTTGCTGAAAATTTGGAATGAGGGGAGCAATGGGTAACAACCTCGGTTCTGTTGAAACAAGACATAGACTATCTGCATCAATGTAAAGTCTCAGCTTCTTCCATATATTTTCACTGAAAATTACTTGAGCATAGGCCATGTTTCATTTTACTTCTCATGCACCAGTAGCCACAGGAATTATCATAAGAACTTGTTTTCTGGATGGGTTGAGAACCTGAGCATTATAGAATTTATGTTTTCTCTGGAAGTTAGCTATTTTGATCTGCCAGGCATAGTTTATTGCAAAGTACTTTGGATTCAAGATTGGCCCAGATCCCGTCCCTTTCATTGGTTTCACCTTGTCTAATCTATGTTCTGAACAATTTCTTCGTTAATTCTGGGTTAAATGCGGCCTATATGAAGATAGGTAGAACAGTGAAGATCTTCCACATGTTGAATCAGAGTATTAGTATAACCAATTGTTTTTTTTTACACACAAGCATCTGAGTTTAGTTTGTATCCAAGCATATCTGGTTCCCTGATTTGTACATTCTTGAAACCTGATCTCTGGCTTTTTGGAAATGCAATTTATGTGAAGCATGAGGTCTAGCTAACATCAAAGTATGAATTGATGAGAGTTTGCTATTCGTACATTATTACTCAAAGCATTTCCTATTGCATTATTAGTGATCTTCGTGTTCCTCTTGAATTCTCACATTCTTTCAATTGGTAAACTTCCGTAAGCAGAGAAGACATATACAAAAGAAGGATACAGAAAGGTAAAGTCAAAGGTTCTGAGAAACCATACCAAATTTCCGGTCATGAGAGGAGCTCATGCTGCAAGGTTTCTCCATTGAAACTTATCCTCGTGGTCATCATTTGTGGAACCATTGTGACCCTCTTACATTCTCCAGAAGTTGATCATTTTTCAGGCTCAACATCAAGGTACACAAGGATCGTGAATCAGTTTTTTCAAGTTCTGCGATTTTCTTTCTGAAACTGTAGTTTCCTCAATAAAAAGAACCAGAATCCTTGGAGTTAAGAATCGAAAAATGCCAATCTCGTCTGATAGGATATTTGTTGTCTTGTTTTGGGATAAGTTTTATGTCATTGTCACAGTTGTTGGATAGCTTTTCTTGCAGGATAGAGTTATGCTAGTATTTTCTTCTCAGATATGTTACTGTCATGTTTATCTTTCAGACAATGTCTCAAAATTCAAGGTGCCAGAGAGCTAGACAAGTGTTCTAATAGTAATGATCCACACTTTCTGTGATAAAAATCTTAATGCAGGCCGAATTTCGTCAACCGCTGGATATGGGGAGGGTTGGAACAAAGATATGTCTCAGAGTTGGATACAAATTGGCTCGATGTGATGAAGGCCATTGAAAAGCTAAGTGAGCAAATTGACTATCAGGGAATTGGTCTGTTGAACTTCAATAACAGTGAAGTGAGTCAATGGAAACAGCTTATACCTGACGCTTCCCACATTGTTCTCCATCTGGACTATGCCGATAAAAATATGACTTGGGATACTTTGTATCCGGAATGGATCGACGAGGAGCAGGAAGCAGAAGTTCCCGTATGTCCATCTCTACCAAAACCTGAAGTGCCAAGAAAAAGACTTGACCTTATTGCTGTGAAGCTGCCTTGCAGGAACGAGGCGAATTGGTCGAGAGATGTAGCTCGATTGCACTTGCAGCTCACGGCGGCGAATCTTGCAGCCGCTGCCAAAGGATCTTATCCTGTCCATTTACTTTTCGTCTCCAGGTGTTTCCCAATACCAAATCTTTTCACTTGCAAAGAACTTGTTCTAAGAGAAGGCAATGCCTGGTTGTACAAACCAAACTTGAATGTTCTGAGACAGAAACTCCAGCTTCCAGTTGGCTCCTGTGAACTTGCACTTCCCTTCAGAGATAAAGGTCAGATTGTTACTCCAGCTTCTTGCTTCATTTCCACATTGATACAGAAGTAATAGCTTTTGCATGTATGAATTCACAAGCATACACTCAAAGCATACATTTAAGTGTTAGTGATACACCAGACAAGTGAACACACCCTCAAATTATCAGAAGTAACAAATTCTAATACCATCTTTCATTATATCAGAGAGAGTTCATTCAGGGAACCCGAGGCGTGAGGCATACGCTACAATTCTTCATTCTGCTCATGTTTACGTCTGTGGAGCCATTGCCGCAGCTCAGAGTATTCGCCTGTCAGGATCCAACAGAGACCTTGTAATACTTGTTGATGAGACAATCAGTGTTTATCACAGAAGTGGACTTGAAGCAGCAGGATGGAAAGTCAGAACAATTCAGAGAATTAGGAACCCAAAAGCTGAGAAAGATGCATATAATGAATGGAACTACAGCAAGTTTCGGTTATGGCAGCTGACAGACTATGACAAGATCATATTCATTGATGCAGATTTGCTTATACTCAGAAACATTGATTTTTTGTTTGGCATGCCAGAAATTTCTGCAACAGGAAACAATGGAACTCTATTCAACTCAGGTGTAATGATCATTGAGCCTTCAAATTGCACATTCAATCTCCTGATGGAACATATCAATGAGATTGAATCCTACAATGGCGGAGACCAAGGTTACTTGAATGAGATCTTCACATGGTGGCACAGAATTCCAAAACACATCAACTTTTTGAAGCATTTCTGGATTGGTGATGAAGAAGAGGTTAAGCAAAAGAAGACTCAACTCTTTGGTGCTGAGCCTCCAATCCTCTATGTCCTTCACTATCTTGGTGTGAAGCCATGGCTGTGCTTCAGGGACTATGACTGCAACTGGAACGTAGACATATTTCAGGAGTTTGCAAGTGATGTTGCTCATGAAAGGTGGTGGAAAGTTCATGATTCAATGCCTGAGAACTTGCACCAGTTCTGTCTCCTGAGATCAAAGCAGAAGGCACAACTTGAATTTGATAGGCATCAAGCTGAGAAAGCAAACTACACAGATGGACATTGGAGAATCAAGGTTAAGGATCATCGTCTTAAGAAATGTATTGACAATGTATGTTCATGGAAGAGTATGCTGAGACACTGGGGTGAAACAAACTGGACTGATTATGAATTCTTCACTCCAACACCACCTGCCATAGCCACACAATCACTCTCTGGTCTATGAGCTAGTATCTTCTTCCATTTGCAGATTCAGACATTTGGGAAGTGAATCACACTAAGTTCACAATGAGCAGGTTTCCTTCTGGTTTTGTAAATGTTTTTTTCTCAAACCATCAAGAGTTGGTAGAGCAACTTGCTTCAGGATAGGAATCATAAACTTCAGCCCCTTTTGAGGCTAGAGATCATATCCGATATTTACTTGTACTAGAATTTTTAATTATGTCATTTGACAAAAGAATTGATGTTTCATCCTGTAATTTTCTTTTAAATCACACAAAATTTCCATTTTAACTTTGCAATAAAAGCTCGAATATGATATAATCCAAAATCAACAAATCAAATTTTATTTACCCAAGTTCAGAAATGAAAAATCAGGTTAGGCCAGATTCTTAAAACATTCAATAGAATGAAGAGTGTTCCTAAGTTTTTAATAATCTTTTAATGTTTATTTCCTCTTAGAATTTGAAACTTTCTCTCCTAAAGAAGTCTGCAAGTTTTTGCCTGAAAGTGATCCGATCACCTGTCTCATTTTTACTGTTCTAACGCTGTTTCAATTTATCTCATCTACACATTTACGCGGGACTTACATAAATATATAAATGAGATAAGTTGGAACAGCAAAAGTGGAACAACATACACCTCCCTTAAAATGCTTGTAAATTGAGTTCATAGTCCCTCATGATTAAGTTTCATAATCACCCGAAAGCAAAAGCCCATCAGATTGGGCTGTTGAAGTTCAATAAAAGCTTAACAGGCCTTAGAGAAAGGATTTTGCACTTGCTACTTTTCTTCTTTGGAATTGAAGTCACGAAGGAATACTATATATATATATCAATTTTGATGTTGAATTTAATCAAATTTGAGTTTCGACTATCAACTTAATTCATGATAAATTTAATTTTTTTCTTAATTTTGAATTAAGTCTAGCAAATATAAATTAATTTTATAAAATTATTTGAATTGACTCGTGGAAAATTTCATCCAAATTGATTGATTATGCTCCGTCTTAAGATCTAAGCATTAATTGAGAAGAGAATTAACGACGGAATTCTTTTTGGTTAAAGAATAATATGTTTGCAGTTCTGAATCTTGCTTATCAATATGTTCTCAAAAAAATTATTGAAATTGAGTCGATCAAATTTATATATTTAAGTTTTAACCTAAATTTAAATTTGACTAAAATAAAATCTGCTTGTTCACGTTTTATAAAATTAGTTGAATCTAAAAAATTTATTAAACTCAAGTCTATCAAATTTAGTTATTTAAATTTGAACTTAAATTTAAATTTAACTAAGATAAAATTTATTTAATAGCGTCGAGTTTATTATTAAACGAGTTTCTCGATAAGTCAATAGTACGAAATTTCAATAAATTCAAAAGACTCCTTCCAAAATTCCCAAGTCAAGAAGACTTTTGAAAGGTTTGCCTTAAATCACTCCTAAAAGGGCTACAATGTCAATATTTCATACAAACTGATATCCATCATAAACCATAATGTTAGGAGAAAATTTATGACTTACCAGTTTGATTGAAACCATAAGAACAGTGACTTAGAAGTATGATTGCATATATTGAATGGAATTCATTTTCACTTACCTAAAAGCTACTTAAAAGCTGACTTTCAATTCAATTACCCCTTAATGTAACATCAATTGGTCACTTTCTAATAAAAAGTAACCTTTAACTTTAACTACATCCACCCATTTCCTGACTTTTTAAGGAGATTTAGGGTAGAGTTGGTGAAACCAACATTAAGAAAAACTGCTTAACCATATATTTTTTAGATGTTTCTCAACACTTTTTTTTTTGGATATTTTGTTTTGTCTATTCATTGCGAATAAATGGTATGCTAATTTAGTATTTTCTCGTAATTGTTTCACTCTTTTTTATAAAAAAATATATTCTCGTTATCTCAAATTTATCGAAAATTTTCAAATTTATAGATATAAAAAAAGTTGTTACTTTGTTGCTTAAGTATATATTTTTAGATGTTAACCGCTATTTTTATATTTATTTAGTACTTTCTCGTAATTTCTTTATTTTTAAACGGCGAGTCTTGAAGCAATTAGTAAAGTTATTCGTTAATGATCAGAAGGCCACAAGTTCAAGTCATGAAAACAACTTCTTTAAGGAAGCTGTATACATTAATATCCCTCTTTCAACCCTTACAAAGTAAGAAACTTTGTGCACTAAAGTTTGCCTTTTTATTTTTAAAGAAAACTACACTTTTACTATCCCGCATTTATCAAGACCTTAAATTGGAGAAATTATTCTCAAATTTATAGACGTCACACTCAAAATTGGAGATAAATTAGAATTTGATCTATTGCTTTTTGTTGTTGTTATTTTAACTTCATGACTTATTCTTTTACACCAAATTTCATACGAGAGACAAGTAAAAAGGTTCTTCTAAAGATTATGGTGCATACTTTTTAACATTATCTTAATAGCTATAGCATTAGGTTTTCTTTCTAACTTGGACCATTCCTTAGACCCACACCTAACCTAAACTGCAACTTTAGATTTGTCAAAATGGTTTATTACAGAACATGTGGTGGTTGTTATTTCTCACCATTGTCAAAGCATGGAATTGGACAATTTGGAAATGGGAGATAAAAAGAACATCTTATCATCTAGCTAGTGGATGCTCTGTCCTCATGCACTATATGTGAAGGATTTCAGGAGAATGTGAACATAGATTCAAAGTGTCTTCAGTATTGACCCGTGATTCTCCCAATCATTAAGATAGAAATTAGTTTTCAAGTGTAATTCAGAACCTAAGATTTTATATAGACATACATGAACAGGCTCTACCAATTACCAGATGCTTTAAGCCAAAAAGTTATACGATTTTTTGTTCATATAGGATTAATCGTGAAGAACTGATAAAAGTTGCAACACGATTAATGTCTCAGTCACAGAAATATGGGGCTCCTGTAATCTCACGGGATCTCATTTTCCAGGACAATGTATAGACAAAAAGTAGTATGACACACATGCAGACAAGGCTATTCCCAATGGACTGCTACTTACGATAATGTTAGCCTGTGTTTACCTAACCACATGTGGTGGATGACATATGGTTGTTCTTCAATGTAACAAGTGCTTGAATCATACATTCACATCATCTTCACCCTCAGTTAGTTCAAAATCTACCATGTCCTTATCCTGAATGGTCCCAAAAGGGTACACAACTATCATATTGTTCACTCAAAGAAGGAAAAGAAAAATGACGTCTGCTTAACTCTTTTTGTTGAAAATCAGCAATGGTTGGTGAAGCTATGCTCAAGCTACCACAGTGCAATTGTACAGAGCATGCTTGCGTGACATTCGTAGGGGTAATGACAGGTCCTGCAAGGTAATGCTAAGAAAGCTGAAACATAGGTTCATCAGATAAGATTTTTTACTGATCTGATAAACTATGAGAGTGACGGAGAGTATCTCACACTGACAGCAATATTTTATAATATACTGAATTATAAATGATTAAGGATGAAAGTCCCGGATTAACCTGAAAAGATCGAGTCAGGCCACTAAACCTACCCATTGTCAACCTTATTGCAAAGTTAAAAGTGAAATGTAGAAAGGTTTGTGTCAGACATGCACTGAAGAAAGCACTTTCCATGTGTATATGAACAAGGGCAAGTCCAAAACTTAAAAATAAAGACTTTATATGTATTGCTTCCACTAATCGGATGATAATAATGGTACCGGTCACTTACCCCTTCAACTAAACCAGTACGCAGATAACATTTGCTACAACTAAGACGACTGAATAATCAAGAAGAATTTGGGATCCACTCATTCCCTTGGATAAAATTTTCTACCGAATATGCATTCACATGCTCTGAAGGAATCTGACTGCTCCAACTAACTCTTCCTGCTGTATTAGATCCTGGTCCAGAATTCCCAAACTCTCCATAGTACAGTGTTTTCAAAGCAAAATCACCAGACCATGGCAACCACCCTTGTGGTGATATAAGAACTTCGAAGTTGGAGTTTATGAAAACAACTCTGGAGTACTCCTTCCAAGGCCTCCCCAAGAAATTTTTGTGGACACTAGGTTTTCCATGATACAAAGCCATATATTCTTCAGTGCCATTGATCAAGCAATTTTTGAACACAAAACCTGTTGATTGTGCAGGATCAGTCCTACCATGTGCCGTGACTGCATTACTCTCACCTTTTTCCGGCTTTTCTTGCCTTGGTTTCACAAAAATCTTGCAACCTTCAAAAATTGCAGCTGAGTTGCCAAAGATGAAGTCTACATTGCCCACAATGCGGCATGACTTGTAGTATTGCCGAAGGGAATGAGCATAAAGAGTGTCCTGATTGCCAAGTAATTCACAGTTCTCTATTACAGACAGATCGCTATCTACTCTTAAAGCTACTGCTTGATGGGTAGGAGCTCCTGCCGTATTCTGAATTGTCAGGCCACTAGCCATGAATCCATCCCCAAGAACTCCTGTAACGAATTACGAACATCATATCAGAAAAAAGACAAGGCAAACTAAACCTGGCAATCTTAGTATAAAATAATGCTCAGACAGATTTCAACTGTAAAATTTTAGAATTAAATGCAATCCAATTTCATCTACTGCTTCTGGAAATATGTGGTACTCAAATTCCTTTCTCAGGTCGCTATTATAATTAAAGCTAAGTCACTTGATTAGGAGGCAGACCATGTGACAGATACACAAAACGCCAAAATGAGTCAGTGCATCAACTGCTCTCTCTGCACAAGTTATCTCTATAAGCAGAATCTACCAATAGTTTAGAATATAGCCAAATGTGTACTCCTACAGCTGCAATATCGAACAAATTAGCATTTAACAACTAACTTCCAAGGAACTGTCGGTGTGAAATGAGGACTCGTCTTCTTCTTTTGCATTTTGCCTTCGAGTAATTCACAGGTGACCTAAATCTTCAACTTACCAACTGTAGCAGATTCAAACGTCGTAACCCCTAGCTGACCAGCATTTTTTGAACCTGTGATCACTGTTTTGCCAATACCATCACCCAAAAACACCACATTTCTTTTCTGAAATGGAACTCGAACTATCTCCTCGTAAACACCCTCCTTGATACGTATCACAAACCTACAGTCTGTCTTGTTATCTGGAGCTGCATTAACAGCTTCCTGAACTGTTCTGTAACATCCATTAGTGCCGTCCTTGCAAACTATAACATCATCCGATAAATTTGATGGGAAACCACCCTTAAATTCCATTGCACTGGCACCACCAGGAACTTCCCAGAACCCATCACGTTCTGTTTGTGGTGGTTGCCACAGCCGGGTTTCATTGCCAAACAAATCATAAGACACCATCATGCTTAATGCATTGCTGGTGAGGTTAATCAAGTTTTCCAAGAACAAGATTGTTTCTTTGGCAGAGGCTATATCTCCAACACGACTCCGGAGTCCTCCATA
>JAOSBP010000204.1:27990151-28006397 GCA_027563825.1 Erythroxylum mucronatum
GAGAGAGCAAGGGTGGTGCATTTAGGAATGGTTTGAGGCCTGATTTGATGAGGGTTTTAGAGATTTCCTTGGCAATTCCTTGGCTATGGATTGAAATTAAGCTTGCAGGTGTGGCTTTATTGAATAATATCAAGAGCTTTGAATTAGACATCAAAGCATTATACAAGTAAACTGGTATGAACTTATTAAGAAGAGAAAGTGAGACCATTTCTTCCTTTGTTCTATCTGTCAATGGTTTATACACCCCTTTCTCCACAAAACTAGTCAGAGTAACTTACCAAAAATCATTAACAAAGCGAATCCACCACTTGATCATTCAAAGCCACCACAATGGTCTCTTTGATACGGAACCAACACTGCTTGTTGCCTAAACCTTATAACCTGCATAAAACCCATATGAGCATGTCACTAAAAGAAAGTTCTTCCCCCTGAATCCTACACCTTAAAAAGCATAAACAAAAATGAAAAACAAAAACCTGAAATATCATACCATTGAACCTACAGACATGGACTTGAATTGGAAAGGCGAGTTGGGCATCAGTTTTAGAATGAATGTAAACTCAAACGTACTACATTTAGGAGAATAATCCCTTACTTTTCAACTGGGTACTGATTTTTGGTACAAAAGCTTTAAACTTAGGGATATAAAGAGGTAAAAAGCAGAACTTTGAGCTCCAATATACTAATTTCAAGTTATGAACAAACATGATTATGGGCATAGTACCACTTCAAGAGAGACCCACGTTGAAGAATCTGAAACTCTGGCCTTAATCGGACAGTCACAATTCACAAATCCAGGGAACATTTAGGGTAGAGAGACGTAGTTCAAGTTGAAAATTAACGTAGCACAAACATAGTTCAACTCCGGCGTTAAATGCGCAGGAAGTGTCACCGAATGACCGCTGTTCGGCGAGCATAACCAAAACCAAAGAGCATGCGTAAGGCGTGTTAAGTACACTTCTATCTTAGACGTGAGTCATTGGAATTCCCAATCCCATGCCATGCGTGTTGAAATACGGAGTTTTCTTTATCAGATCCGCATTTTATTCATTTTCTCTCACACAGTAGTTAAGTTTGTTATTTATTTTTGGTTGGTTACAAGGGAAATTAAACAAAACTACATATCCTTCCTAATTAACGCAAATATCTACGGTACAAAATTCCATGTTGATCACGGTTCATATGGGTCCTGACTATCGTCGGAGGCTCCTGGAAAAAATGTAAGCTTAGACTGGCTAGAACTGCAAGACATGTAATTTGTTATTCTTTGTTTAAGTGTACATATTCCAGAGCTGAGGTGTAAATAATGAGCTGTATTTTTTCTTTCTTATAAGCACACAATCTTCGTGCTTGGTTTTCATGTATATATATACTGAATCTTTGTACACGTAAAGACAATGAAGAGAAAACTTTCCCATCTACTGTATTTTCTCTTGTTCACTCTGTTTTGTTTTTCAATGGCAGAAAATTAAATCTGCCATTGTTTTCCTTCTTGCTCATAATCTGAACAATGTTTCTAAGAGCACACTTTGGGTTAACACCAGAAGATGTTTTGGTATTATGAATATCAACCAAAATATAGTACTGCCAGAGAAGTTTATAGGGAGAGGAAGAAGCATGTTGATGAAATTGATTGGAATATAATTGGATGAATGAATTTGATGCATTCATATTGAAGCGGAGAGTGTTCCCATCTTGATGGAACTTCAGGAACTGCTTAAATTTTATATTGCAAGAATCTTCCGTATGGTTTCAGTAATGGCAACTGGGCTTCGGCTCGACTTTTGAACGACGTCATCATGGTAGCTCATTCCTCCTAACTGGAAAGACATGGAAATTTTAGTTGATCCTTGAACAGAGAGAAATTGAGATTGAAGAATTAATCTCGTTAATGAGCTAAGGAGCTCAACTAGTTATTTATACAGAGAATGAAAAACTGATTGAAAAGATAGCTCTAGTTACAAGTAACCTAACTATAGTTAATAATAAATAACTATAACTTACATTCTCCCCTCAAGTTGAAGCTAGTGGAAGCTGAAACATATTCAACTACTAATTTGTGAAATTGAGGAGAAGAGAGGGACTTTGTGAGAAAATCAGCGACATAAAAATTAGAAGGAACATGCAATGGCAGAATCAACACCTCTTTGTACTTGTCTCTCACGAGATGACAGTCAATTTCCAAATGCTTCGTACGCTCACGGAAGACTAGATTGTGTGTGATTTGGATAGCTGCTTGGTTGCCACACTAGAGAGGAACAGGCAGAGAAAGAGAAACTTGCAAATCATGAAGTAAATAAGTGATCCACTGTACTTTACAAACCGTAGAACCAAGAGCACACTATTCCGCTTCTGCAGATGAGCGAGAGACAATATTTTGTTTCTTAAATCTCTAAGAAATCAAAGCAGAACCTAAGAAAATACAATAACCAAAACAGATCGTCTGGTATCTCTACATCCAACGCAATCTGCATCACTGTATGCTTCAAGTTTCAAATTATTCTGAGTTGAGTAAAACAAACTTGTAGCAAGGCAACCCTTCAAATATCTCAATAAATGTAAAGCAGCTTGCCAATGAGTATCTCGCGGATTTTGAACAAATTGACTTAGTTGATGAACAGAATGAGTAATATTTGGTCGTGTGAAGTTTAAGTACAATAATCTGCCCACCGGTTGTCTACAAGGAGAGGGGTCAGCTAGCAATTCACTAGAATTAGCTGTTAAAATCATGCCTTTCTACATAGGAGTAGCAGCAGCCTTACATCCCGTTAAACCAACTGTAAAAATCAGATCCAAAATATACTTTCGTTGGCTAATGTAGATACCATCAGTGGATCTTGCAATTTCTAACCCAAGAAAGTACTTGGCAGACTCAAGGTCTTTAATTGTGAAGACATAATCTAATGAAGATTTCACCTTTGCAATAAGTTCTTCGAAATTGCCAGTTATAAGAATATCATCCACATACCCAATGAGAACTAAGAAAAAACCTTGAGATTTATATCTAAACAAACAACTATCAGCCTTTGACTGATGAAAGCCTAGTTTGTTTAGATGAATGGTAAATTTAACATTCCACTGCTTTGAAGCTTGCTTTAACCTGTAGAGAGACCTAGTCAAATTACAGTTACAGACTTTTCCTTTTTAGCCTTGTCATATCCATCCGGAGGAATCATATAGAGCTCTTAATTAAGAATGCATTATTTATGTCCAATTGACATAATGGCCAAGAAAAAACTGCAGTAAGAGCAAGAAGTAATTTAACTATTACTATTTTAGCCACAGGAGAGAAACTTTTAATATAATCTTCACCCTCCACTTGATTAAACCCCTTTGCCATTAATCTTGCCTTGCAACTTGTACCTGTCTATAGTATCATCAGGCTTCAACTTCAGTTTATGGACCCATTTAGAGTTAATAGGCTTCTTTCCCGAAGGAAGGTCAGTCAACTCCTACGTATGATTCTTTTCCAAAGCATCAAGTTCAGTCTTCATAGCTGTCACCCAATTAGAATCATGCTTAGCGTCATGATAAAATTTTAGTTCTACAACATGCTGAAGATTGGCCAGAAATGCCACATAAATATCACTAAAACGAGAGTGTGTGACAAAGGGATAAGCTGGAATTAGGGGTGAGCATTCAGGCTAATCGGGCCAAATTTTCACTGTTCGGGTAAAGCCCAAATTACCCAAAAAATTTTCCATTTTACTCGGCCCGAACCCAAAATTTCATTACCCAAATTTACCCGGGCTGATCGGGTAATTCGGGTAATTTTGGGTTACCCGAAATTTTATTTGGTTCTCTTTCAAAAATTACATAAAATAACTAAATACTTGAATTACATTCTCATATCTCATTTGAGAGACATAAAACAAAACAAATAGTTGAATTCACTAATAATATAACCAAATATTTCAATTAACTAACATAATTAATCTGTTAATTCTACAAGAAAAATAACGAAATGTATTTTCATAATTATTTTAAACCTAATTCGGGTAATCGAGTAACCCGAATTTTTTCGGAGTTACCCGTCCCAAACCGAAAACAATTTCCGATTTACCCGTAATTTAGCATTTTATTACCTGAATTAATTCGGGCCGGGCCGGGTAATCGGGCTGGCCCGAATAATGCTCACCCCTAGCTAGAATTGTAAGCATAGAAGAAGAAACTGTATTATAGACAGGAGCAGCCATAAGAACATTAGAAACAAAATCAGACATCCAAACAGGTTTATTCCTAGGTCGTGTGCTCTTTCTAGACTCGACCTCAGTAGAAATAGGAATATCTGATGCGGTAACATCTTCAAAGAATTCCACCGTAATAGATTCAGTAGGGGGAACAACATCCACAACTGAAGTGACTGGAGAAGAAGAATTAATAATTGAATTTTCAGACAAACTAGCAGGCTTTGGCAGGGAACAAGAAGAAGCATCATGATCCTTTTGAGAGAGCAAAGACTTGCCACACGGAAAAACTCCTTCGTGAAAAACTGCATCTTTGCTTATTATAATCTGTCGGGTAGCAGTATTGTATAATTTGTATGCTTTCATGCCTGGATAATGACCAAGGAAAACACAAGGAACATATCTTGGGCCAAATTTATCCTTCTTAGGATCAGCATCTGTGTATAAACCAAGGGATATTCACAAGGACGATATGCAGGAAAATTTTGACACGGGTCAATAGTAGAATCTCTCTTTTTATCTCTCATGTTCTTCCTTTTTTGAGTTGTGAAAGTTCGAGCCCGACCCACTTATCTTAACCAGCGTATAAATAAATATAAAAACTAACATCGGCTACTTACGAACAAGAGTTCATATGTGGATATGAAATGTTTTTAGCATAGGCTTCTCGATGTATATAACGTCAATTAGCATAAGCTTTGTAATTAGCATAATGGTTTCTGGATAACTAGCAGTGTATAACGTGATATTCTGCAAACCAGAAATCCATGTAACAATTATCTTTATCCGATGTCCGTCCTATTTTGGGAAGGAGACATCTTATCCTACGGGAAAGATTTTCAATGTTTGAAGGCGCAGGCTGTGAGCTAGGCTATCCTGCAACTGTCTATCTACATCTTTTATTTTCCTATATTGTCACACACTCTTTATTATAAAGGACCAACTGTGGACCACTACCTCCTCTTTGGTTTTCCTCAAAATTCTGAATTACGTATTTTTCCGAAAGATGTCTTCATGTATAGTACTGAAAGAATCTAATGGGTATCTTGGAGGACTTCCTCGAGTTTCAATTTTCCAGAAAGTCACTGTAAAACACACTTATGCTACAGATGAGCAAAATTCACATGACAATCATCAATCTGTTTTCCTCTCATCAGTTTGGCCATTTCCTGCCGTATCAGATTGGTAACCCATTGCTTATCATCAACATTCTGTTCTTCGATTGGAGTTTCAGCGAGATTAGCATGAGTTCTCCAACCACTGCTCTTGTCCTTGTTCTTAAGATCTTTCTACCAGTCCGGATAACTATGCAATTTGAAGCATGTATCCTTTAGATGACCAGTATTCTTGCAAAAATCACAAACTGTCATCCTTTTTATCCTTCTTTTTAGATTATCCCTTGGACTTATCAACATTTCTAATGAACAGGGTATTGTGATCTATGACTTCTCCAAAGTTCCTTTGAACGTCCCTTTGAGCTTCAATAGTCTGAATTATAGAGTATGCATTATTTACTGTACGAACATGATCAATCATTAAGATTTGATTCTTGACCGCTTCATAAGTCTCATTTAAGCCTATTAAAAACTGTATGAGTCTGTTGGAATCATCCATTTCTGTCAATCTTTTATTCACATTGCATGTGCATTTTCCACAACCACATTAAGGCAAAGGTCGAAGTCGGCTTAGATTATCCCATAACTTCGAGATCTTGTTATAAAATGCAACCAAATCAGTGTTCCCTTGATCAATAGAATTGATTTGCCTCTGCACTTGATATTCCTTAGGACCATTATTCCAAATCTTTCAGCAAAAATATCCCACAACACTTGGCATCTTGACAATATAAGAAAGTTTCTGCTAGATCCTTAGATAAAGATATAAGAATCCAAGATTGCACCATATAGTCATTCTTCCTCCATTTCAAGTACTCAGCGGCATCTTCTTTAGGTTTCTTGATTGAACCATCAACACAACCTAATTTATCTCTTGAACCAAGCGAGATCTGAATGGCAGTACTTTAAGGTAGTTATTATTGCTCAAAGGAGCAGTAACTAAAGAAAATCCTGATTGATTCTCTTCAAAAGTAGTAGCGGAAGCATTAGAATGTTCGCCAGTATCATAAGAATCTTTGTTCGACATTATAGATCGGAGAATCGCAAAAAGTCGTCAATTAGCAAGATAAGAAGAGAAAAACTAGAACCACGTAGGCTCTGATACCATGAACAGAGAGAAATTGAGATTGAAGAATTAATCTCGTTAATGAGCTAAGGAGCTCAACTAGTTATTTATACAGAGAATGAAAAACTGACTGAAAAGATAACTATGGTTACAAGTAAGCTAACTATAGTTAATAATAAATAACTACAGTTTACAATCCTCTGCTGAATCAAGGAAAGCTGATCAGCCAGATGAGCTCATGTTGAACAGTTAACTGTGTTAGTTCAGAAGGCGAAAACCTCCTTAAACAGGGAAGAAAAGCAAATGTTATCTGTGATACTTCGTACCTCTAATTTGGATAGTTCTGAAACCGTCTCCATTCTGATTGATATGAGTGCACTGCAGTTTCCCTTGCCCAGATGTTCGCCTTTCTAAGTCGAGTAACAGTGACCCACGGAGGATTCTTTGGTCACAATGTTTCTCTTTCTCCATATCCTGAAAGCTTCTGGTTCCACTACCAGCTTTAAGTTCGATGACAGGAAATGTCAAAAAGGTGGAAACAAAAGTCCACTATATGACATAAGTAGGGATGCTTAATTTATTCCCAACATGCATATATAAAAGAAATTCATGATCATTTCCCTTGCCTAGATGTTCGCCTTTCTAAGTCGAGTAACAGTGACCCACAGAGGATTCTTTGGTCACAATGTTCTCTTTCTCCATATCCTGAAAGCTTCTGGTTCCACTACCAGCTGTAAGTTCATTGAAACGAAATGTAAAAACGGAAGAAACAGAAGTCCACTATGTGACATAAGAAGGGATGCTCAATTTATTCCTACAAATATAAATCATTATGATTAATGTGATCTGAATTCTCATACTTCATAATAAGATCATTCTGATTTAAAGAGGTTAACCCCAGCAACTTGTCTTCCCTAAAGGCCACACAGTAGAACTTTGTGGATAATTACCACCTTGCTACATCATGTATTCTGTATTAATTCTCTTCCATTGTTCTTTGAGGACTCATAATCAGTTAGAATTGTTCCGGTAAGAAAATATCACGAATCGATATAAACGCATTCATAAAAACAGCAGGAATGATAAGTAACTCAGTAAGCCAATGCACACCTTCTTTAATTTCTGTATCAAACCACATAATCTTTCCTCTTTCGCTTTCTCATTTTATTGTTCTTCTTTTTAGCATACATTGCGAGACTCATATTTCAACTATGAAAAAATAGAGGAAGACTCTCACTGTGTTCATTGCAGGAGCATTGTTTTCTATAAGCCCGTCAACACGAAGATTTGCGACGAGGACACCAACCACATCATCTTCAATGGTATCGGCTCAGCAGGGGCTGACTTCATATCTCAAATATCTTCAAGGGTAAACAGTTGGATCACTTAAACCTGTTGATGTGTTCCAGTTGTTCTTTCGAGTGATAGGTTCAATAAGATTGACACTGCATTAAATTGCATAGTAAGATAATCCCAGCAAGAGAATCGAATATCAAGAACATGCTATATCTGGGAAGTGGGGACAACGTATTAAGAAACCAAGCAATACTATCCTACGATTTCATTGAATTTCATTTATCCACAGGGCCACAACAATACCAACAATATAATAAAGGAAAATAAGTACCAAAAAACACTTGTTAATGCTTCAAAAGTCTCCTTGACCAAATAAAAACGAACCTAACTGAAGCATAGAATAGTGGATATCCTTCCAAACGCTTTAGATCTACAGTTAAGCCTTGTGAATACTGCCCGCAACTGCTGTATATACTTTTTCATCAGGTGTGAAGCCAGCCCCAATCATTTCCTCGTACAAATTAAAAGCATCTGATGATCTTCCTTGAGCAATCCCAATATCATTGCCCTGTAAGTGACCACATGCATGACTAGATCCTTCTTACGCATTTCGTTGAACATTTTCAGGGCCTTGTCTACCATACCGAATTTACACTCACCATGGACAAGTGATGTGTATGTATATATGTCAGGCATCAGTCCTTGAGCTTCCATCTTTTCTCTTAGCTCATAAGCTTCCTTCATTTTCCCTTTCTTGCTATATCCATCAATTAAAACATTGTACGTGATAACATTGGGCCTTTCTCCCTTTTGCACCATATCCCGAAGGAGCCTCTTTGCTTCAACAAAATTCCCCTCCCTGCAATACATGTTGATCAAGGTACTATACGTGACAACATTAGGTCTTTCTCCCTTTTGTTCCATATCTCGAAAGAGCCTCTTTGCTTCAACACAATTCCCCTCCTTGCAAAACATGTTGATCAAGATACTATACGTGATAACATCAGGCCTTTCTCCTTTTTGCTCCATATCCCGAAAGAGCCTCTTTGCTTCAACAAAATTCCCCACCTTGCAATACATGTCGATCAACGTATTAAACGTGACAACATTAGGTCCTTCTCCCTTTTGCTCCATATTCCGAAAGAGCCTCTTTGCTTCAACACAATTCCCCTCCTTGCAATACATGTTGATCAAGATATTATACATGATAAGATCAGGCCTTTCTCCCTTTTGCTCCATATCACGAAAGAGCCTCTTTGCTTCAACAAAATTCCTCTCCTTGCAATATATGTTGATCAATGTATTATACGTGACAACATCAGGCCTTTCTCCCTTTTGCTCCATATCCTGAAAGAGCCTCTTTGCTTTAACAAAATTCCCCTCTTTGCAATACATGTTGATCAAGGTACTATACGTGACAACATTAGGCCTTTCTCCCTTTTGCTCCATACCCCGAAAGAGCCTCTTTGCTTCAACAAAATTCCCCTCCTTGCAATACATGTTGATCAAGGTATTATACGAGATAACATCAAGCCTTTCCCCCTTTTCTTCCATATCCCGAAAGAGCCTCTTTGCTTCAACAAAATTTCCCTCCTTACAATACATGTTGATCAATGTATTATACGTGACAACATCAGGCCTTTCTCCCTTTTGCTTCATATCCCGAAAAAGCCTCTTTGCTTCAACAAAATTCCCCTCCTTGCAATACATGTTAATCAAGGTACTATACGTGATAACATCAGGCCTTTCTCCCTTTTGCTCCATATCTTGAAAGAGCCTCTTTGCTTCAACAAAATTCCCCTCCTTGCAATACATGTTGATCAAGGTATTGTAGTTCACAACATTAAGCATCAAGCCTTTTTCCGACATTGAAAATAACAATCTTTTTGCTTCATCTTGTCGTTTTAGTTTAGACAAACCACATGCAATGATATTATAAGCGAAGACATCCCCAATGAATCCCTTTTTTTCCATCACAGCCAGCACCTTTAAAGCCTTATCTATGAACCCTCTTCTGCAATATCCATCAAAAAGAGTACTAAATACTACATGATCAACATCAAACCCTTTACTTTGCATTTCGTTCAACAATATTTCAGCAGCTTCCACTTTCCCAGCCTTGCAATTCCAGCAAATAATTGACTTATAAGCATGAACATCTGGTTCTACTTCCCTTTCACGCATTTCTTCAAACAGCTTATCAGCTTGAGCAAATTTCCCATTACTTCCATACCAACCAATAAGGATTGCATATGTAGCAGCATCGTAAACGGTTTCCTCCATCTCCATCAACTTCAACATCTCATTAACACCCCCAAAATCCATTATCTTTGTATAAGCATTTACAAGTGTATTATACGTGACAATAGAAGGTTTAATCCCTTTAGCACTCATTTCGATCAACAAATCTTTAGCCCTTTGAACCTTTCCGATCTTGCATAATGCATCAATCACAATCGTGAAAGAATATACTGTAATTTCTACATCAGACTCGAGCATCTTTTCAAATAGATTCAAACATGCTTCCATTTTACCACGTCTCTTCAAAGCAAGCAAAGAAACAATACAAGACCTCTCATCAATCTTTAACCCGTTGCTCACCATATAATTGAAGACCTCCAAACCGTATTCAAACATACTAACATCAGCATAAACTCTAAACAACATGTGACAGCTTCTCGACAAAGTTAGGCTCATCAAATCTACTTTCAACCAAAGAAACCAAATCTGCTATCGGGCACCAAAGATCATCCTCCATAACAGTAAAAGTTAAAACATTCATTTCTGCAAATTTTCTAGTCAGAGAAACTTACCAAAAACCATTAACTAAATGAACCCACCACTTGATCCCCGCGACAAACATCCAGAAACTCAACCCCCCAAATTTGAAACTCAACCCCCGCGACAAACATCCAAAAACCCACCTTTAAACAAAATCCAAAGAAAATAGTAAGAAAACCAAAAAGGGTATCACGAGAACACCGACAATGATAATGAATGCTTTCTCGAACGATTTAACCGTATCTCATCACAACATGGAGGGCAACTTTGAATCATTCATCCGAAGCAGCAATCCTTAACAACCCCAATAGAAAGTAAAGAATCTAGAGGAAATGATAGGAATGAGACTGTAACAAAGAGGACAAAATTGGCATTGAAACAAAATAATTTAGCTGTTTGATGAAAACGCTACTCCGTAGGAGCGTTTTTCATATAAGCAGGAGTAAAAATGATAATGGGCGAAGGCTAGCCATTTTTTTGCCACCTCGCGAGGGCGAGCCCTCTCCCTCGCGAGCTGCTCAGGTTAGTTTGTTTTTTATTTATTTATATTAATTAAGAAAATTTGTATCTTAATATTTTTAAATTTATAGATATTAATTATTTTATTTTTGTGATTATTATCATTAAGCTTATAGTTGAGTATATTACTTATTATTAATAAATGTATTATTTGAAATAAAAATGCTTATTATTATTCATAATAATATTTAATCCGTTATTATTATTAACTGTTTTTATTTATACAATTATTTAGCTGTTTGATGAAAACGCTACTCCGTAGGAGCGTTTTTCATATAAGCAGGAGTAAAAATGATAATGGGCGAGGGCTAGCCATTTTTCTGCCAGCTCGCGAGGGCAAGGCTGGCCATTTTTTTGCCACCTCGCGAGCCGCTCAGGTTAGTTTGTTTTTTATTTATTTATATTAATTAAGTAAATTTGTGTCTTAATATTTTTAAATTTATAAATATTAATTATTTTATTTATGTGATTATTATCATTAAGTTTGTAGTTCAGTATATTACTTATTATTAATAAATGTATTATTTGAAATAAAAATGCTTATTATTATTCATAATAATATTCAATCCGTTATTATTATTAACTGTTTTTATTTATGCAATTATTTATTTATGGAATAATAATAATAATAAGTATTAGTATTATTATTATGATTATTAATAAAAATTCCTTTCGGATATTTCATTTATTTATTAATGATATTAAATATTAAGATTAAATTTCTGATTATTATTAATTTTATTCATCATAATAATAAAGAAAAATTACATACTTCCTTTACATAAAGTTGATGTGTCTATTCAATGTTGACTACTCGATAGTCCTGAGTGGTGAATTGAGTCCCACTTCCTTCCCACATGTTTTCTCTGGTCCACTTCCTCTGTTCTTTTTATCCCAACTCTGTGCTATCCCTGCATAGCCACAAATTTCAGCAGATCCCGGCAAAATACGTGGTTAGATAGTGATGAAACAGGAACAGACGATCTTCACTCCTTTGCAAGCAGGATCTGCACTCAGTAATCAATGCAACTTCCTCCGTTACCCACTACAACTTTGATTATTAAATGTTTTCCTACTTCATTTACATAACACAAACTACAACTTTGATTACACTATTTATAATACAGCTTATAGATAGTTAAAGCTATTCTTAAAGGAGTAAGTACAACAGCTACATAATGGAAACTCTATAGAACTATTCTTAAGGAGATTGGTACAACAACTTTATTTAATGATTATCAAAACTTTAGTCAATTATTATCTGTATCGTGTACATTAATATCATAAGTAGGGCTTTTAGAAATTCAACAAGTGATGAATGGATGAATGAAAGAATGGATGAATGCTATTTTAGCCCAATTTGATAAATAATTATGGCTTATTCACTGATTTCTTATGAGACACAAAGGCTCATTTCTTTGAGGGTATGGCTCTCTCAATGACGACTCCTGCCTCTTCTAAGACATTTTCAAATCAAGAACCTTTATTATATTATCTCTGCCATTTGACTGAAATATTCAGAGTGCAAAGGTCAGAAACTTGATCATATCCCTTCTCACCCTCATCATCTTCTTTTCCTTTAAGTCAGAGTGCAAAAGAACCTTCCCACGTGTTTTCTTTGGACCAATTCTTCTGTTCCTTTTATCCAAGAGCAACTCTAATGCAACTTCCTCTGTTACCTAGCACAACTTTGATTATTAAATGTTTTCCTACTACAACTACATAACAGAAACTACAACTTTGATTATTAAATGTTTTCGCCTATCCACGCACAAAGACAAAGTTGCGGAGAAAATAATAAAATCAAACATCCTCACCGCTCTATAAATACTGAATTACCCATCTCTACCTCCTCCCTACCATTGTCAAGTTATAACTAGTTCCATCAAATTCCCTAATCCTTTTGCTTACCTTTTGATCCCTGAAAATGTCTGATCCTATTATTTCTGCTGTGACGGGGGCCCTATCCTCCATGCTCCTTGATGAGGTGAAGTTGGTGACTGGAGCTAACGATGAAGTTGAGGCACTGGTGAACAAGTTGAAGTCCTTTCAAGCCGTCCTAGATAGTGCAGAGGAACAACAACTGGAGGTGGCTGCTGTCGAGAACTGGCTGTTCAATATAAAAGATGCTTCTTATGACATGGATGATGTGATAGATGAGTGGAATACCTGGATTCAAGCATCACAATTACAAAATCAACGCCGCTCTTCGGGTTCCAATCAAAGTCAGCTCAAGCACAAGGTACTCTCTACTTTTCGTGGCATCTACTTTAGTGTGCGTGATGTTGGTCATCTTCACGTAGTTGCTCGAAAAATAAGAAAAATTCGAAAAAGACTATCCAGCATTGAAGATCCGCCTCAACTTATTTCAACCAACATATCTGAGAGGCCTATCGGGGGACGCACAGCATCTCGGGTTAATACACAAATGGTGAAAGGTAGAGATAAAGAAGAAGATGAAGTCAAAAGTATGATATTTAACCCCAAATCAAGGCCCCATGTCATCTCCCTCGTAGGGATGGGGGGTATCGGCAAGACAACTTTAGCTCAATTAATTTATAATGATCGTGAGGTCAAGGATTATTTTGAGAAGAAAATATGGATATGTGTTTCGAATCCTTTCGATGAAATGCGTATTGCAAAAGCAATTGTTGAATCTGTAAGTGGTTCTGACTCTGCATTTAATTTTATAGAATTGGATAGTGTGTTGAAGAAGATAAGTGAAGCTCTCGGTGGAAAAAAGTTTTTACTTGTTTTAGATGATGTATGGAATGAGGATGGCGATAAATGGAAGCAATTGGAGCAATGTCTTGCATGTGGTTTACCAGGAAGTACAATTTTAATATCAACACGTAAGAAAAAAGTTGCTGAAGTCATGGGTTGTAATCTTGAGAGAATACACATGGTAGAACCTTTGACTTTAGAGGAATGTTGGTTAATAATTAGTCAAGCTCTTGATCAAGAAGATTGTCAAAGGTTGGAGAACATTGGTAAGGAAATTGCTGTTAAGTGCAAGGGTTTGCCTCTTGTTGCTACCATTATAAGAGGTCTCCTAAGCAATAAGAAATCTGAAGATGAATGGTCGAGTGTCTTGATTAAAAAAGAATGGGCAGATAGGTTGGGTCCTTTCAAACTTAGTTATTATGATTTGCCATTACCATTAAAGCAGTGTTTTAAATATTGTGCTATCTTTCCTGAAGATTTTAAGATAGAAAGAAAAAGATTAATTGGTATGTGGATAGCTCAAGGTTATTTGAAGGGAAAAAAAAATGAAGATGATTTAGAAATGGTTGGTGAGGCTTATTTTGATGATTTAGTTGCACGATCTTTGCTCCAAATGTCATCCGAAAATAAAGATTATTATGTATTGCATGACATGGTGAGTGAGCTAGCTCGAATATTTACAAAAATGGAGTGCCTGATAAAATTTGCAAAAGATAGAGAGTTGAATGGACGCTCTTTATATGCTAATGCAAATGTTCGGCATTTGACTTTGATGAAGGCATATGAAGATTCATTCCCTATGTCTATATGTGGTCTCAAAAAATTACGTAGTTTGATCATTATACCTGCAGGTTTGAAAGGATCACTGGCTGTTGTTGAACTTAAGGGTATATTTGATCATTTGACATGTCTAAGGACTTTAGACCTTAGTTCTAGTACCATTGAAGAAGTTCCATCTTCAATAAATAGATTAGTTCATCTAAGGTGGCTTGACTTGTCTCGCACTTTCATAAAGAACTTACCAGAGACTTTGTGTGAGTGTTACAATTTGCAGACATTAAATCTAGAACTGTGTGTTTATTTGGTAAAATTACCTGAAAGGATTGAAAAATTAATCAACTTGATGTATTTGAATATTGAGGATTGTTGTTCTATGGAATATCTTCCCAAAGGAATAGGAAATTTATCGTCTCTCAGAGAGTGTCCTTTCTTCTTCATAAGCCCAAATAAGAGTGAATCATTTTCACTTGTTGAATTGGAGAAGTTGAATAACCTTAGAGGAAGATTGCATATAGAAGGGCTGAAATATGTGAGAAAGGTAGAAGAGGCAAAAAAAGCACAACTTATGAAGAAAAAATATGTCACTGATTTGAGTTTAAGTTTTGGCGATCATTTGAAAGATAAGGATGACTTACTTGAAGCATACTTACTTGAAGCTTTAGAGCCACCGTCGAATTTGAAAATATTAAGCATAAAATCGCACAGAGGAAAGACGTTCCCAAGTTGGATGACGAGGCTAGATATACTCAGGAAGCTTTGGATTAATGACTCTAAAAATTGTGAAGAATTGCCTCCTTTCGGTAAGTTGCCGTGCCTTGAAGAGCTAACCCTAAAATATATGGGAGTGAAAAGAGTGGGTGTTGAATTTTTGGGAATAGAAAAAGAAAAAGATGCATCAACATCCTTCCTATCATTTCCAAAATTGAAGATACTAGTGTTTTGGGCCTTTGAAGATTGGGAAGAATGGGATGATATTGACGAGTGGTTGATGGAGAGAATTAATAATAAAACAATTACAATTATGCCATCACTTCAAAAACTCACTATCCTCTTCTGCCGAAAGTTGAAGACATTGCCGTACTATTTACGTCGCCATCCGTCACTACCAAACTTCGACCTTCAAAGTTTGGATATAATTGAGTGTGATGTTGAACAAGAAGTCTAAAAAGACAAACTTTCTCACATACCTCGTCTCAAGATTCTATAAGGTACTTTCTAATTCTTTGTTTAATCCGTCTCAATTAATTGCATTTTTTTAATATATTAATTATTTCTTTTAATCTATAAATTATGTACTTTTAATAATTATAAAATTAAACATATTAATACAAATTTTGTATTTTCAATTTTTTCAATATTATGTTAACTAATCTATATTATCAATATATTTATGGCAAGATAACTTTTTAAATTAAAAATAAAATTATTTTTTTGGAAGAAACAGACGATGAAGGCGATAGCGGTAGCGGTGGCGGAGGCGGCGACAACGAGCGGTGGGTAGTCGAAGATTGATCAACGGCTGCGGTTGCCTCCTCGCTTCTCCTCTTACTCGATCACAGTTTTCGGTGCAGATTTCTAGGACGAAAACACAGCTTTCGGTAAGTGATAGTTTCTGCATTTATACTTCTTGTTGAATCTCTGGATCTGTTCACATGCATATAGTTCGTCATACCGAAATCCACAAATTTTGCTCCATGTAGCCTTCCTCAATCTCAGCAAGAAATTCAGCAGAGAAAGATACTTTATATGGGTCTATATCTTCTTATCGGGGGTGAGGC